>JAPYYW010004166.1:0-12225 GCA_030522545.1 Cremastinae sp. A BG-2022a
AAACAAAATTTTGGTTTAATCAACTGAAATTTTAAACCAAATTAATCAATCAAACAAAATTTTGGTTTAATCAACTGAAATTTTGTTGATTCAACAAAAATTTTTTCTCAGTGTATAGTAACATATGTAGTAATGGATAGTAAATACATGTGCAATTTGTGACTGAGCTGGGAACCAAACTCGAAGAATGCTATTTTTTTGAAGGAAAAGGCAATTTTTAAGGCTGCACATATATGAAAATGTGGTTAAATTAGTGGAGTCATCAGCGAAGTGATGTTGACAGTCCTGTCAGTTTTAACCTCCAACTGCTTATTGTTTGATGTCTTCTTTCAATCTCTCATATTTTACTTCATGTTTATTTGCTTTTTCTATCGAGTAAACATCATTGATGCCATTTTTACTATACACTGAGAAAAAAGTATGTCTGAATTAACTGAACGGGCGGACACGGAGGGCGAAAGAAATATTTAGTTAATTTAACATGATATTTATTTAATTCAACTAAACTTTTGTTTCTATGCCTTTTGTTTTAGACACGGAAATAAATGTTTGGTTGAATTAAAAAAATATCATGTTAAATTAACTAAATCTTTCTTTCGCTCTCCGTGTCCGCCCGTTCAGTTGATATAACCAAACTTTTTTCTCAGTGTAATAATTGAATAACTCTTTATTATAAATATCGCAAAATACGTATAATTACTATTAGAGAATTTGCTCTAAGTGTAGTTCGTTTTTTTGCCACCAGATGTCATATCGCCATTCGACAGATCCCAATAGTAAATTTATCGTTGTAGTGTAAATAGTAAATTTCCCCGCTCTCCACTTTGACACTCAGCAGTCAATCATACTCTGGGGAGCAATGGCTCGCGTAGTGAAAAGGATCGTATCACGCGCATGCGCGTTTCGTTTTCTGTTGGTATAGTGGGGTTAAAATAGGGGAATAACTATAACTATAAAAAAAATCTATAACGAGGTTTTCGGTCCTGACGAGTTAACTATAACGAGACTCGACTGTAACACCCGGTGCTTGGGACTATCGAAAAACGACGAAACTGACGGAGAGCCCGCGCGATCGTGGAAAGTGCGATCCCTCGATCGGACAAGCACCGAGATTATTGTCACCGCTGTTTTTATCGAAGGTCAATCCGCCTCTGTGCACCGTGAAAGTTCCTGAATCCTCGTCCCGACAATTCTCCTCGGGAGAGCCCATTTCGCGACCCTGATCCAATTATTGCAGCAACAATTTGCTCAAAAACTCACTTTTTTTTAAATCGCTTTCTAGGCAAGTTGACTACACTCGCTTCTATATGATTTTTTTTCAAGCCTGATTCTATACTCACAAAATATGCTAAAACTGGGTTTTTCTTTTGTAGCTATCGAAAATTATCGCGGTTGCCAATGTTTTTTTAAATATTAAATAATTATTATCTACATGCAATAAAAATGAATCGCTGTGCGTTAATCTCGCTGAAACTCAAAAACGACGTGACAGATTTAAATAATTTTTTTTGTTGTGTTCACTATAGTTGAGCAATAGTTTAGAAGAAAAAAGTTGGAAAAGCTCTAAAATTATATTGATTGTGAAAGAAAAGAATGACAAATTTTACTATACAAAAGTAACAACTGTTCTATAATTATGGAACTAATTATATATTCTGTTTAGATTCAATCCTAAATGTACTTTATTTTACGATAAACATATATTTAGTTATAAAATAATCAGCATAGTTATCACTTTATGATAAAATCCACTATCGTAATTTGTCTCAGTGTAAACTGAGAAATCGAAAAATTAAAAATTGTTGCTTTTGTAAGTGAATTGATTTTATCGGTGATACGAAGTTCCCGGGTCAGCTAGTTATTAAATAATTATAATGAGATCCATACCGTCATTTTTTTCTCAATGTAATTTATTTGACATGCATTTACAATGTTCAAAAAACAAAAACTTGACTCTTTTCGGTAGAAAGTCTAATTTTATTTTACGATTTTTTCATAAATGTGCATAAAGTGCCAATGAAACCCATCGGTCAAACGACTGCCATAAAACAATTATGCTGTTAAAATTTTCCAAGGAACACTTCGAGATTATCATTATTTTCTTTTCCATTCATTGTCTGAATGCGTATAGCAATTTCTAAAGAAAACTAGGGACTATTTACGTCTCTGCATAAAATTTATAGTACCTCTATATCGCACATTATTTTAGATAATTTTAAAGTTTATTGCACAAAATATTCTATTCATTGCAGTTATACGAATTACCAAACTTTCCCATATTTTTTCCTTATGTCTCTTTTGTCTGCTGACGCATACACGTTTTCCTTAAAACCGTAGGTTAAAACCGTAATTAGAGAATTTTGTCCGAATGTATTTTTAATATATTTCGATATTTCAATTTTATTATTATTTTTTTTCTTATCGCGAAATACGCATTATTTAAAGTAGTTCGGTCGAATTAGGGTTCACGTTTAATTATCACCATATTTTTTTTTCATCAAATCAAAAGAGCTGACTTTGCTTTATATGTCTACCAAATTTCAATTCGATTTACCTCGACCGAACTTAAAAGTTTTTTTTTTAAATTATTTAAAAAAAAATTTTTTTGCTATTTGATCCAGAAAATTATGGAAAATAATTTCAATATAGAAAAAAATGTAATCGACATAATTCAAAATAATTGCATAAAATATTATTTTGAAAAAATAAAAGTAACCATATAAAATATTATTACAAAAAATATATATAAAATACGAATAAAATGTCAGTATGAATTTTTGCGTATAGTATAATTAAGAAGAAAGAAACAAAAAATGACGCGTCCGTTAACGGTGAACGTCGCGATTTGCAAGGATAATGATAAAAGTCGATCTCGAGCGTGCTTCAGGTCAGATTTCCCGTAATCGACATGCATGCGCGTGAAAATTCAACGTGGTCGAACATCTCTCGCAGGCGATATAACCGCGCGGAATATTTTTATATTTGCACCGGCACACTCGATCGCAAGTTCGTTTTTCACATTGTTGTTATCATTAGACGTTGCATTTGCGTTTAGTTGGCTAACGCTTATATCATCGTCACGTTCGGGACAGCGTGATAATCGCGATCTACATTTACGCGTCCGTTAAAAGTCAATGTTAAGCTCGTTACCTCGGCGATGTAACTCTTCGCTCTTTTTTTTTTTATTATTCCAATGAACGTACAATGTCGAGCACTTTGTGTTAAAAATGCACGCGATTAGTATGAGGAATGGAATTATACTTTTCTTTTTTCTGGCTATTGTTAAGGTAGTTCTATATAGATATAGACAAATCAGAAATTTTTATTTCGAATTATCTCCATACCAGGTGATTTTTGAGCTTAAGTCTATTAAGAAAAGTTGTTGCTAATTGTTTCAAGAACAACATACTCAAAATTCAAGACTATCCAAGGTGACTTGTACTTGCTACGTATGTATGAAAATTAAAAAAATCACATCATCTTAAGATTTTTAAATAAAACTTGAGGAAGCTTCTTTGAAGCACAATAAAGAGGTATGCTAAATTTTAAGAAGGTTCACCTCCTAGAATTGAAGATATTTAGGATTGAAAATCTCAATATTTAACTAAAAAATTGTAGTGCAGAGCACTAAAAATTGGAATTTTTAACAATAAATATTTCAATTTCTATTACGTGATGAAACCTCTTAAAATTAGAACTACCTTAATTCATTCCAAATGGTCGTAAGAGAATGTCAATGCTTTTTTTACGTTCTCTATACAATCTTTCTCAGTCGGCATTTGTCGAAATTTCTTGGCATATCTGGTTGCTACTTTTTTTACAAATACGAACATTTTTCATGAGTGATCTGCTGACGATTATTCAACGAATTTTTGGCATGAAGGGTAATTAAAATTTTTTTTGTATCTTCGATTTATTTCAATCTTTATCTCCCTTCATTAAAAAGAAATAACGTATAGGTAATTTTTCAAGTCTCGGAATATCAGCTTAAAGTACAATCGAGAATATTAAAAAATTATTGCTAATCCGCAAAAAAGTCACAGTTTAATTTTATATAAATTGACATCTTATTATACGTTGAATCGATCGAAAAAACAATTTAATCGAGTTTTGGCCAAAGATTGAATTTTTTTTCAAGCGTAGACGAAAATTCAAGCGAGTTTTATCTTTGATTGATTTTTGGTCTCGAATGAAAGATGCAATGAGCGTTCGAAGTCGAGTCTGTGCTGTTGAATGTGACGTACGATTTATTCGTTATATACGTCTGGGAAGCGCGGTCGAGATTTTTTTCGTGATTCTCGTCGGACGGGTTCGGGAACTATAAATTTCAAAGTAAGAATGAAGTCGAGGAAAAAGACAGGAGAAAAAGAATAATAAGAGTGAAAATAAAGCGAGTAAAAATGTAGAGGTAAAACGAACAGTGTGGCTGTTTTATCATTCAAAGTCGATGAAAAAAAGTGAACATTTCGAGTGTCCTGACAATTGGTAATGAATAACGTAAAAGGTAAGTCTGGCGCAATATTGAGCTGCCTTTGAAATATTTTTCTTCATTCGCTTTTTTTTCTCAATCTTTCGAGCTTTCAATAATGTCGCTTAATGAACAATACCCGCGAGCTACTGAACAATCACTCAGGACTTTGATCCGAGAGGAGAATAAGTATAAAAAATGCATGCGAAAAAAAACGAATACTTCTGCGTCGCCGGCAATTCTTCAATGAGAAACAAAAGCTTCGCAGCGTACGTCTCCCATTCTGGCACTTTTGGTTACTCGTTATGTATAGATGGAATAATCATAAATATACTAAATTATGTGATTATATATATGAAAGATATTTTATGTTCAAAATCCAAAATGATATAAAATTTTTTTTATTTTCCATATACGTATATTATATCTCAAAAAGTCGTCTGAAAATTTTAACGACAATTGTAGGATACTCGTCACAGAGAAATGATACAATCTAAAATAATTTTTTAATAAAAAAATTATTCAAAAAATACTAAGAAAAATCTCACATGCATGATACCTATCGAATATTCTATAAGTTTTTCAAAGGAAACTTATTCTCCTAAGAAATTTTGCATCAAATGGCAGAAAATTTAAATGTTTATATTTATTTATGAATTATATTATATACTTGTAAAAAATGAATTAATTAAAAAAAATAAAAGCTTTGTCAATATTATTATTTTTTTTATTCATGAAATTTATTAGTGTCAAGTTTGCAGAAAACATCCAAAAGTTAGTTTCTTTTCTGGTAAAAAAGCGTACAATAAATAAATAAAATGTATATAATTAAATAAAAATATTTTATTCAAAAATTTACTTAAAGTAAATTGTAATAGAATGTCGTTAAATATAAATTGATGCAATAATCTCAACATAAATCGATATCAAAATAAAAAATCATCGATGAGTACAGATGTTGATTTTTGGTCTTCTGATCACTCGCGAAAAGAGTTTCTAAAATTTCAACGAACCTATTTATATTTTTTTTTGTAAATAATACCATTGACAAACATTTTTCATATTAAGACATTTAGTGTATTTTTTTGTCGATGAGTTGTCGTCTAGACATTTGCTGTCGTAATAAACGAAAGCGCATTGAAGGAAATAAAAAGAAAAAGCTTTAACTCGCCTGAAATGCATTCGACGCATGAAATTAATATTGAAACTTTGACTTCGACGACTGAACACCTATCGCGCACGAGTGTTTGTTGTTTGTCTGTTTAATTTTCCTCATTTCTCGACGACGCCGATGCCCAGCATTTTTTACTCGCCATCTTCGTTTTTTCCGTCACTATCGCACGAAACAGCCTTCGATGCTCGGATTAATTGCATATTCTTATTCGCAGCGACGCAGTTCAACAATACAAACAAAATTTGCAAAACGTGGAAAATATTCTTTAACTCATTTAAAAAATAGTTCTCCAACTTTCGAGGGAACTTTCGTGTATGATTTCCAAAGGAAATTTTTTCGAAAAATTTTATACGACGTGTTTTTAAATTTATATTTTTTTTTGGTTACTTTTTTCCGTGAATTGTTTTTCATTTCTATAGTGACGCATTTCAGGACCACAAAAAATGAAGAAAATACCTACAAGATTCTTCAACGAATTTGAAAAGATTTTTCCTGCCTGATTTTACAGAAAAATATCTTACGACCAAACCTAAAAAATGCTGAGTGAAATAAGGGAAAAATGGTCAGACGATGTATGAGCAAAAAAATTAGTATAATTTTATCCCGACCATGATTATTGCGATTGGCAGGCCATCGCTCGAGGTCGTGGCGACATTTTTCGCAAATACAATTGCAAATAATGTGCAATTAAAATTGTTTCAAATAAATATCTACAAATATTCACCGAATTATATATTTATGTCTTACAAAAATTTACTTCGTTCATTAAAATACATAAAATGCAATTAAAATTGTTTCAAATAAATGTCTATACAAATATTTACGAATTATATACATTTATTTCTTACAAAAATTTACTTCGTTAATTAAACTAGATAATGAATCGCCTTTTGAGTGTGTGGTAGTGTGTTGAATCAACCGAATTTGCGTCAATTGAATATATAGTGTTTATTTAATTGTACTAATTTTTTTTTCTCGACGTAACGAGAGAGGAAATTGTAAAAAAAAAGCGAAGAGAATGGAGGAGAGCACGCGGAGAAACAATGTAATTGTGATTTTGTTTCATTCACGCATTGTTTTTTGTTTCTCCGCGATGCCTGACTTCCGTGTTAAACACGAAGAGGGAGTCACTGAACGAAGGAGTGGGGAGGGGGGTTGGTGGTGGAGGAGAAATGAAAGAAGGAGAGAAAAAAATCATCAACTCGGTGGTCGCCTCTGACCTCGGTTAATCCGCAATGGGGCATATTAATGTTTCCGTTGTACATATGAAATACCTAATTTGACTTTGGGATAAGTGACTTTTCGACGGTGCGCCCAAATCGACGCTGTACATCAATTATTCCGCTCGATTCTAACCTTCTTCTAAAACTGCGTATTTTTCCTTGACGTCACGGAACTTCGGATAACTCTTTCACATTTATTTGACGTCATCGAGCCAAAATTCATTCGTCTCGTTTCGTCGATTCGCGTGCTACACGCTCCCATTCAACTTTTATCGTCACAAACGACTTAAAAAAAGCAAATAAGGGTGTCGAATCTGTGCCATCTCTTTCAAAAGTTTCCTAGCTTGACTTTACCAAATTTTATTGCAATTAAGGTATAGTTATATCAAAAAATCGTTTTCTTATAGGATTTTGATGAAAATTTGCAAAAACCTTCTTTGATACAATGTGCAATTGTATATTTTAATTTGAAGAGGTTTCACTACGTAGAACTTGAAATATTTATCATAAAAAATAATCACTATTTTCTGCAGTCTTCCATAAGAGCACGTGTTAAATATTGCGAACTTCAACTCTAAATATCTTGATTTCTGGGTAGTGGAACTTGTTGAAATTTTGCACAGCTCTTTGTTGTATTTCTAAGAAGCTTTCTCAAGTTTTTTAAAAAATTCTAAGATTATGATTTTTCAAATTTTCATGCATACGTAGCAAGGTTACCTTGGATGACCTTAAATTTTGAATATGTTGTTCTTGAAACAATTTGCAATAACTTTTCTTAATCGACGTAAGCTTAGAAACCACATGGTATCGAGATAAATTGAAATATAAACTTTTGATTCGACTGTACCGATAAAACTACCTTAACGCACATACACAAAATAATTAGTTTACAACAATGTTGATGTCAATGGAAGACTCATTTTTCAGCACATTTTTTTATTAAAATATTTTTATTTATGAAAATTATTGCATTCGTTGTATGCTTTTACCAGGAATTTGATGTTTTGTGCAATCTGGACATCATCAAATTAAATCCTCAATTAAAAATATACGATATTTTGTGCATAATTTTTTATTTTAAAAAAATTCCTCAGATTGATTCATAAGACTATATCTGCAGTTTGTTAAAAATGGTTTCTCAGTAAAAATGAGTTTATTTATTATCGTGAAATTTTCAATAAGTGACGTTTTGAAGATTTTATTTAACAAAAGTTGCAAAATATTTTTAATATCTTCACCATTTTCGATTTTCAATACAAAACATTCGGTAAAAAATTCAACATGTGGAATAGAAAATGTATCTGTCACACTGAATAAAAATAAAAGGACTGTTCGAAGAAATGTCTACAGATAAGGATTATGAAAATGAGTTGGGTGAAATAAACGAATGGAGATGGAAATCGTAAAATATCGGGACGTATAAAAATTTTTTAGTCGTGGCGGAATAATGAATGTGTGCAGAAAATATTGTGCGTGTATTATCGCGTTATGACTGTCCAAAGGAGATTGCGGTTCGCCTATGGGGTCGTTGACCTTATTATATATTTTCCACGTGTTTCCTCCGAGATTGGCCGATGCGGGAAAGGTTCGAGCGGAGGAGAGACACTGGTAACAAACGGCGTTATGTAAAGGAAGTCGGGACGAGGTAAACGCCCTTGCCATCGCGACAAACGAAAAATTTTTTCTTCCGCTCTTCCATTCATTTATTTGCATCCAATCGAACATTTTTATCAATAAAAAAATCTAGCTTTATCAAACGAACTTAGGGTTGTCTATCAAATATGTTAATTTATAACAGAGAAAGTGGAACAAAATAACGCCGGAAAAATTTCCATCTTTATAAAACCTAAAAAAACATTCATTTCCAAATTTTATTTTTTAAAAATGAAATATCAAAAATCAAATTTTTAAGGCTAAGTAGATGAGAGAATGCAATTATTTATATCTTTATTTTTCAAAAGCAATTATTTTACATAAAAGTAAACCTTCAGAAAAATGATTTATTGTATTCATTAAAAATTTTGAAAACGATAGGATTGAAAAAACATGAAGTAATACCTTCTGCATTATTAATTATTTATGATAAATAAAACATTATATCGAAACATAAATACTCGAAATACTCGAACTACTTTAAGGTGGTCCGATTATGAGTGCGTTCAGACTTTTAGGTTAAACCTGCAAAGTAAAGGCTAAAATTGATTGAAATTTTTCCCAAAATATATAATTTATTGAAAATTTGCATTAACGTTCTTTGGTGCAATATTAAAAGATATGTTAAATTTAAAGATGCTTCACAATCTAGAAATCGAAATATTTATCATAAAAAAATCACAACTTTTAACACAAAGTTTATGGGAAGTAGCGAAAATTTCTCATTTTTAAGAATTAATATCTCTATCTCCAGAAAGCGAATGATATTAAACATTGGATACAAGACAAGTAACATATTAATCTCAACCTACACCATATTTCATTACAAAATCTGGAATAGTCGAAAATCATCGGACCACCTTAAAAATAATATACAACAATAATACCACTTTCGATCATCGTTAAAATATATATTATTGTAAAATATAAGTCTACGACTCAAGATAGTGAATGAGAAAAATCGAGAAGAATCGAGAGACCGTAAAGTAAACGTCCCAATAGTTGAATAAGCTAAGGGTTTTTTCAGTTTATCTTTATTTAAAAAATATTTAAATGAAAAAATCTGCTTCTAATTCACATTTAAACTATTGTCTGATATTTTAGCAATAAAAAACTCATTTTATTTCTAGTAAATAAATACTTAAATGTTTAAATATGCAGAATGTCCCAATAGTTGGACAGGAAATCCACCGTGGCTGTAGGGTTGAACGAGTTTTTTCCAATAAATAAACGTTATAAAAATACACTTCTTCATACAGGAAAAATAATCTATATAATTTTATTGAGAAAAAAATTCAAGTATTAAAAATAATATGGCGAAATTGTCCAAATATTAGGACATGTCCAACTATTGGAACGTTTATCTTAATAATTATCGTACGTCAACGCCAGAGGTAGACAACCCGGCGTACACGTCAGTGCGCGAGACCGTCGAATCGACAATTCAGGCGTAAAGATAAAATATAAATCGAACAACCGAGAAAAGCAAAGCAGACGACCTAACATTACCATCACACGATACCAAGGTATTTTTGTCAACCGATGAAATTCCTTCGCACGCAATAAGTTTAACATTATTTCAAAAATCTTAAAAATTTAATTAAGTCGGAAAACAAACACCCGATAAATATAACGTAAAAAACTTGAAATATTTATTTCATTAAATCAAGTATCTATTTTCAATCGCCTCATTTTTATTCGTCAAAAATTCTTATCAAAGTTGTAAAAAAATGCAAAAAAGTGTTTATGACTTCGTGTGAGAAAAGTTTATAAAAATGGAGAAAAACAATCGAAAAGCATTTAATTGAATCAGGTGTATCGAATAAAGTATATCCGAAATATTATTTCACTATTGTTACAGATCTAAATTCATCATAATGTCACACTTAAAATTTCATTATCTCAAAAAATAAAAGAGACGTTTATGAAATAAAATATTCGAAATTGATTTTCCATAAAGTTCAATATCTATTTTCGCCTGCCTCACTTTTCTCACGAAACATTCCAGCCACAGTTGTGTAGTGAGTTTGTGTCTAGAGTGTGAACAAAATTTTATAAAAAATATACATAAGAAATATTTATAAAAAATAAATTATTGCACCCGATAATTTTTAACTATTTGCAAATTTTTTTGTACGAAAAATTCTTAGAAATTTTCTGAAGTAAAATAAAAAAAAACTAACCAAAAATTCTTCGAATTGATCTGTAGTACAGAAACGTGCGAAAAATGCATCTGTCAGTGCTGACCATTTGTAATGAAACTAGTAATAACGTAATATTTTGATAACGCTAATTTGTATCAAAGATAATAATTCAAACTTAACATTGTCGTTTGATTAAAAAATTCAATAATAAGCAATAGGCTGTGAATTTAGAAAAAAACCATTATTTATTCGTTATTCTGAATTGTCATTGATATTTTTCTATAGTTCTGCTGTCAATAAAATGTCAAATGACCTTTTATAATAAACTATGAATGAAGTATCAATAGAAACACCATCAAAATTCATAATTTTTATTTACGTATAATATTTTGAAAGATTACGATACGTTTTATTAAGTTTATTATTGACGTAATGATTTTGACTAGCATTGTCAATGATGAGCCACCTTAAATTACGTCTAGCCAAATATAATATTTAATAGTAAAAAAAATTCTCGTCATCACAGTGTATAGAATTGAAACAAGCAAATATATCGCGTATACAAGATAGAAATTATTTATCTAGCTCGACTGTTTTTTTTTTCAAAGCGTCGACAGCAGCGTGTAATTTTTGACACGTTACGACAAAACTCGGAACTCGGTACGTATATCGACAAAGCTATTTGAGAGTTTACCTTACCGACATTTGTGTCCGAGGCACGAGACTGATCGCGCACACCGGTATAAAACGCGCGTGTATATAACGAGCGAATTGTGTAACGAGCGAGATAGCTTTCACTCGGGTGTCTTTCGTGGAAAAATAAACGGCGAGCATGAATCACTCGTGGCGGCGCGAGGGACGCGAATTTTCATGAAAACTCATTTTACGTGCGAGCGAGAAAACCCCGGGAAAAGGAATACGCGTGTACGCGACGCGAGTTGCGAAAAATAAAAGGGAATCGATGGCGGCGGCAGAGGAGCGCGAAAGATCTCTCTCCAGAGCACGTGTCTCTTGGGCACCCGAGCGCCGCTTTCGTTTCAACTGTATATAAGGTAAACGTCCCAATCGTTGGACAGCTAAAGATTTTCCAACTTTATTTTTATTTAAAAATATAGAAACAAATAAATTTTCTTCAAATTCATATCTTGACTATTTTAAGTGATCTAAAATTCATTTTAAATTTAGATCATATTTTTAGTTAATAAATACTTGAACGTTCGAATATGTAGAATGTTCCAATAGTTGGACAATTAAAGGTTTTCACACTTTATTTTTGTTTAAAAATATAAAAACAAATAAATTTTCTTCAAATTCACATTTTGACTATTTTAAGTGATCTAAAATTCATTTTAAATTTAGATCATATTTTTAGTTAATAAATACTTGAACGTTTGAATATGTAGAATATTCCAATAGTTGGAAAATTAAAGGTTTACACACTTTATTTTTGTTTAAAAGATATTGAAACAAAAAAATTTGCTTCAAATTCACATCTTGACTATTTTAAGTGATCTAAAATTCATTTTAAATTTAGATAATATTTTTAGTTAATAAATACTTGAA
>JAPYYW010004167.1:0-12213 GCA_030522545.1 Cremastinae sp. A BG-2022a
GGTTTGTTAAGATACATGATTTTTTGACAATTCATATAACGTAACCCAGCGGTTTGCTAAGATACATGATTTTTTAAAAATTCAATCAACGCAACTCAGTGGTTTGTTAAGATACATGATTTTTTGACAATTCATGTAACGTAACCCAGCGGTTTGCTAAGATACATGATTTTTTAAAAATTGAATCAGCGGTTTGTCAAGATACATGATTTTTTGACAATTCATGCAGCGTAACTCAGTGGTTTGGTAAGATACATGGTTCTTTCAAAATTCATTCGGTGTATCCCAGCGGTTTGTTAAGTATGCACACGCAGTGTACAGACTTTCAAATTTTATTAAATTCTGTATCGATTAAAATATCCCATATAGCATACAAATATTTGAATATGAAAAATACAGTTAAATAATGCCCATATACATACAAATAGGTACACCTAAATTTATTTATTTATAAAACGTTTGGCAAGCAGTAAATTTTCTACTACATGCATACTTTAGCATTACATTAATCAATATAAATAATAAATTTAAAAAATGAATAGTATGATTGAGTTTTGTTTGGTATGCTCTCAATTGTTTCATATGAATAACTATTTGAAATTGACATTAACTTTTACAGTAGACGTTCTTTTTTATAATAAACTTAACCTACTTCTTTATATAAATAGTTTTTAACACGAGCGTAGTTTTTTTCATGGCTGTGTTGATTTATTCATCATTACATTGTAGAAGTTTTTTTTAACTTTATGCATAAAATAATGTTTACTTACAAGCTTCGTAGATTGTCCTGCCGGGAATTCAACAAGTTCTTTTGACGTTGCAGTACGGGCGAAAATGAGGAATAAGCTGAACAGCTGAGCGAAGTTTCCAAACCCCGAAGCCCGAAGGTAACCTCCGCGACCCAAGCCACAGGTCAGATGAAAGTGAGGTTAAAAACGGTATCAAGCTGTTCTACCAGTTACGACGAATTCGGTAAGCTACAATTTGTACTTCGTTTAAATTTTTTATAATATCGAAAAGTATAAACATCAGAATATTATTTATGAACATTTTTTAACGTAAGAATTAATTAATAAGTAGAGTCGCTTACCACGCAGCCTGATTTTCCACTATTTTAAGATTTTTCATCAATTTGATGCAAAAAACAATATACTGATGTTACATTCTTGTAGTGAGATAAATAACGGTGTTTTTTTCTAACTACTTATGTATCTGAATAATTCAGAGATTTTAGTTGCAAAGATGCTTTATTTTTGTGCTTCGTAGAAATTGTGATGCGAAATTACATATACTCTTACGAATGAATACATATATATCACTCTTTAGTGTTGAGCAGCAGCAAGAGACATGCGCGCTTATTGGTATCTCATGAAGGCCAGTATGACATCTAGCGGCGAATTTTAAACTAGAGTAACGGTACAAATTTAAAAAGTTACGTGTGTTTACGTGCACGCATGCTCTAATACTACTCAAGTGTACCGTTGATGTCTCGATATTGGCTGAAGCTCCGCCCATTCGACAGATCCCAATAGGTCCGAGAAGCAGAATCAACAATATTTGGTAAGTTATTGAATATAATATAATAAGAATAGTAATTTCTAGAAAGTGAAAAATCTCCATGTTATATTTAAATGGGAAAAGTATCGTCATTCAGGCAGGGTTAAACGGCATCGGAGGGGTTTTTTTTCAAAATTCTTTGTAGGACTAAAACTAACGATTAGGCCCATGCATATCCAAGCAAAAATAGCCAACTTGGTAAATAACGGACACCCTAATATATATATGAGCTGCTTGAGAAATTCGTCCGAGTTTCAAACTTTTACCGTGAAGTACATTTGACAGTAAAAGTTACAAATATTGCTCGTTTTGTACTCGATTTTTTTTAATAAATCATGTAAATTTCATGTTTGTTTAATTATTTTAAATGAACATGAATTTAATTAGTTTGCCCCATTCATACGTTTGTAGGTAACAGCGTGATAGCGTACGGTTTAGCATGTGAGGTTCCACTTATCGTCCAAAATATATCCAAAGACCTAAAATCAATGTTAAGGATATGACGAAGACTTTGTGGGCGATAAGTGGAATTCGCCTAATTCGTATCTGTACATTACGCGCGTTGATTACTGAATTTTCGAAAATATGTAATGTTTTTTCGATATCGCTGGAGCAAGATTCTCGCAATATTGTCAAAGAATATTCATTTAATGCTATATCAATATTTCTTCGCAACATATAACTTTGCACGTTTCTAACAACGTTACGGTAACATCGGTGCTGTGTGGGTGTTTCTATAAATATGTGCAGCAATATCTGTGGAATCAGTTTTCCATTAGAAAGCTTGTATATATGTGAATTTTTTGTTTTGAATTCAGAGCATGTATGTTTATTGTCATCATTTTATACAAAAACCATCATTTTTATTTGATATTTTCTGACATTAAAAATTTGATGATTTTTTATTTATTCAGATTGGTCAAGTAGATTTTGAGATTTCATGACTCAGGTGATATTTAATTCGACAAATCCGAAAATAAATGATCTTTATCGATGTTGAGAATGTTCAGTGTGTTGATTATAGGTTAGTTGTCAAGTGCCTATTATCCAAAGATGTGAATAAACTCTTGGTCAGGATATGTATAAACAATTATAAAGTTTTCATGATCAGCAGTCGAAGACACATCCATCGATGAAATATTTGCTGCTATTTTATCAATGCTACGGTTAGTCGGAATGTTCACAAGTGTTGCGTACAGCAAGTTTTTCATTTATGTACTTATGATGAAAATTCAGTATCTGATTAAGAAGCTTTATTGAAGAAGATAACAGAATGTGTTTAAAAATCTTGTTAGAAGGTGCTCATTCGCAATGCTCTATCTGTAATTATTAATTTTTGTACGCAGATTAGTTGATGTATGACCAAGTATTAATGTTTTGAAGATCCATTTTATGTCTATGCTTTTAAAAATTTTAACTAATATAGGAAAAAGGAAATTAAATGATATTGCAATATATGCTAACAAAAAAATAGTAAGAATTGTTTTCGTAAATTTCTTTTCAATCGCATGGATATGTAACTCCATTTACAATTAACTAGTAGTGGCATTCGGAATAAGTCAATCATAGCCAAATGTAAACTCTTTAAAGAGTTTTGTATTTTATTAGTATATGTTCGACAAAGTGATAGGCATTGAAAAAAGAAACATAGTACACACTACTTGATGAAGGACAGTTTCCGTGGCACTTGCCATTTAAACTGTCCCACTTCAAGTGGTGCACATTGTATAGCGATACTACTAAATACTTTTATAAAAATGGCATGAATCTTGAATTGACATTTTTTTACAGCACAGTAATTTAATCAACTACAAGCAAGGTTAACAAGTTATCTGTGCGGTCAATCAAAGTATATCAAAATATTAAATTCAGTAAGTTTTATTTTATTTTATTTGCACATTATGAGAATAAATCTAGTATGGAAGGAAATATAATATAACTCTGATTGTAAATGTAAATTTGATTTCAGAGGTTACCATTCAGCTTATCCTGTAGCCATCATATCAGTTAGGATCAGTGTATTCATGCGTAATATCATAAGTTTTATTGTATATTTTAGTTAAAAAAAGTAAAAAAATGTAGTAATGATGAAAAAAATGAAAGGGAAACGATAGTAGTATACCTTTATTATACAACAGAGCATCCTACATATAGTTTTTCTCATTAACACGTATAGTTAATAGAGAGTATTATATAAAGTGATTTACAATGATTGTCTTGGCATGGTCAAGTTACAAAATTATAATGAAACGAAAACAAGATTTTTCTACGATTCGAAATCATCATAGGGAGAAAGGATGAAAAAAAATAGTATGAGTATTGTCATGAAATTTCAGTTCCTAGAATCCATGTTCATATTTCTTATATACTGCTTTTAAAAAATCAAATGTTCTATCGACGTATACAGATCTAGACAGATAAAATTATTAATTTTTTTTCTTAAATGTTTGGAGTATATGTATCTGTGTTTTGTAGTTTTTTAAAAATTATATAGTAGCCAAATCAGAGATATCATGAAAATGTAAATTTTTTATGTTTCGATATAAGAATAATATGGTAAATAAACAATCTTCTATCCGTCTACATGTCTTAAATATGGAATGATTTTTTTTAATGATGAGCCAAATTGTCAATACTGTTATTTTTAGTGTACACAGACATTTTCAAATAAATCCTAAAAAACTAACTTAATGTGAATTCAGTAAATATCATCATCATCTCTCAAGTGTTATCTCTTGTAAATATGGAAGCGTATGAGTACGTTTGAGTTTTATTCACTCAGACGAACTAACACTCGGCGAATTTGCGAATTGGATATTAATTATTAAAGGAAAACTAATTAAATTATAGAAAATCTATGAGTTATGCGAAGTTTCAGAGTTATTAGTCACAGACTAACTTAACTAATAGAATAATTTTCGACAAATGTACGTTGAAAATCGACTTGTGCGTACGATCCTTTTGAACGATTTCGATAACGGAATAGATTCTAACCAGTTATATGATTACTTCACCGTAGTCACGTATCACATCTTATAACCTTCCAACCAGAATGCTTTTAAGGGGATTTTAGTCGCAATCTTCAGACGAGGTCACGTCTTCGCTCTCGCTGCGCGCATACAATTTTCATTAGCTCTTTAAAGTTGTTCAATTATTAGGGAGCAGTTACTGTAAAATTTCAGGACGGTTATGTTTCATGGCCCGCATTTCAAAGCAAGAACTTTAAAAAATTTTACATTTTAAAATATTATATATTTTTCGTATAGTGAATTTTGATAGATTATTTTTTTCAAAATAATAGGTTTTTACAGATTCTTCTCAGAAACTGAGCAACGTTTTTTTTTTCGTGAATTTTCAATTATTAAGTTTTATTTTTTAATTTTTATCGTTATGATCATGATTTTTTCTATGAAATATAGAATTACACTTTATGAGAAAATACAATTTAAATAAATTGAGCTCAATGCAATCAATACGATAATTTTCTGAATTTGTGTATGAGAGAAGACTAATTGGGCAGATAAAATTTTTAATATTTGGGACAAGTGTGATACATTTACGTCAAAGAAAAAAAATGACTGATGTATGAGTATTTTTTTAGCTGAGTATGAGTAGCTGGGCAGCAATGAATTTCGCATCTCTCATATTCTAAAAACGGAGTCAGAAAAACAAAAAGAAATGACATGTTTACAAAATTTTTTAATAAAATAAGGAATGGCTTTATAGAACTCGATTTACAAAGTTTATTTTATTTAATTTATTATATCCTTAAAACTACAACATTATTTGTTGGAAAAAATAAAATAATCGTTATCCCGTACGCCGGTTTTCCAGAAGAAAGCTTACACATTTTTTCGAAGTGTCGAATACAGTAGTTGAAGATAATTAGTTTTTTGATTAAGTACCCTAGTTGTGGAGACATACTGTATGAAAAAGAGGCAATGAGAGAAAGGAGACGAGAAGAACAGAGCTGCGAATAGGAAAAGGGAGTTGGGCATAATAAAGAACTCGTGAATGGTGGTGACCGTTAACAACAGGTATAGAAACCAGAGACATAGAAAGAGACGTCAGGGGAGTAAAATTGGAAAGAGAAGTCTGGCCACAGCTCTGGTCTATGACAAGGCTCTCGGATTCAATGGATCCAATTTTCTCGAACAAATTTCGTCCCATATAAAAAGCATACGCATATACACGTAATGAAGAGTTTTCCCTAGAGTACTGAGATGTGTGTTTCAGGCGATCATTAATAAAATACAAATATTTGCTGGTCATTTTCTCCCGTGCTAAAATTTTTTCCATTTAAGATATTAGTGCCATGAAACAAATGATGGAGTTGTTTTTACTTCATCATGGGCAAAAAAAAGTTTACTTACGAGGGAAAAGGATAAAATGAAATCTCAGCGAGTGCGAAGTCAATTAGCTCCCTTCGATATTCGTTGGAAACAAAATTGAACGAAATTGTTCCATCAGCTAGTCCGGCGCGGCAAAAAAAGAAAATGAATTTTAATCAAATAAGTGCCCCCGTCGTTGTTCAGCCAGTGTGTCCGTAGAATAAAATTCATTTCAAAATTTACATGAATCCGAGCGGCTTTTTGTTTGTCTTACGGATCCGTATGGAAGCGTACGATAGACGCGACAAAAAATAGTTTCTAGCAGCAGCGTTTCAAGTTCCAAACCAATTTTCACGTTTGTTTTTCAGCTCGATGTGATTAATCACGATTCGAGTGTAAGCCATTTAGAAAAAAATTATAGCATAGCGCGTGTAGAACGATGCGCGGTAGAATTGAAACTTCCTAATAGTATATGTGTTGTCTGATGAGATTGGTTGTCAAGATTATTCCCATTTTGCAAATATTATTTAGTATTTTTAAAACTTTTGGCGAATATTTAATTAAATTTTTTGTGTAAAAATTTGATTATTTCCTCGAATGATTAATTTGACGAAATATACTACAAAATCATGAGTAAAACAATTTACTCATTTTTCAATCTATTTTCGCTAGTATCGAATTTTTCAATTGTCAATGAATGTTTATTAAATAAATCATAGTTTGCTGAGTAAAATTTGAGAATCTACAGTGTTTTATGGTTTATATTATTGGTAATGGTAACGAAATGTCAACTTTATTAGTTGCACGCTTAAGGTGATATGAAACACCCAATTTTTAGTGAATTTTCGGGCAAATCCCACGCTCGTATTTTTCAAGAAAATGGACTGAAATTTGAATATGTTACGTAGTATACGTTATACTAGGGCATAACATTTTTGAAATTAAAAAAATTTAAAAATCAAAGTAAAAATTTTTTTTTCTTTTTTGAAATTCCAAGAATGTAATGCTCTAGTATAGTATACATTGCATAACATGTTCAAATTTCACTTAATTTGCTTGAAAAATACGAGCGTGGGATTTGTCCGAAAAATCACTCAAAATTGGGTGTTTCGTATCACCTTAAGGTAGTTCTATCAGTACAGTAAAATCAAAAGTTTTTATCTCAATTTATCTCGATACCATGTGGTTTTTGAGCTCAAATTTATTAAGAAAAGTTGTTGCAAATTGTTTCAAGAACAACATACTCAAAATTCAAGGTCATCCAAGGTGACCTATACTTGTTACGTATGTATGAAAATTAAAAAAAAATCACAATCTTATAGGATTTAAAAACAAACTAAGGGAAGCTTTTTTTGAAGTGCAATAAAGAGCTGTGCTAAATTTCAACAAGTTTCACTACCCAGAAGCCAAGATATCAAGAGGTGAAGATCGAAATATTTAACACGTGCTCTTTATGGAAGACTGCAGAAAATAGTAATTTTTGACAATAAATATCTCGAGTTGTGCGTAGTGAAACCTCTTGAAATTTACTATACAATTGCACATTGTATCAAAGAAGATTTCTGCAAATTTTTAACAAAATCCTAAGAAACCGATTTTATGATAGAACTACCTTAAGTTCAATGACATTATCAAGATCCAAATTCTCTTGCTACCACAACGCCCGCAGTTCTAACTAAATCTAACGAAAAACCAATAGGAGGATTCGACTTATCTCCCAAAACACTCATGACAACCGTAAAGCAATGCAATTATTATAAGACGAAGGCATTGCAGAGGATAAGTATGTATAGCACATATGTTAACAATAAACCCTACCAGATGCCTGCAATCATGTACTAATTCCATCTCACTACCAACACAGAGTATTGTCAAAAATCAGAAACACACGTATATCCCTAACACGCATACATATGACCAGTCATCTCACTATTAACGTGTAAAGTATTCTCAAAAAAACATACGAATATATTTACACATATCCCTAACACCCACCTCCCATCCTCAACTCGTCCATATCGCTCTTTTTACGTATCAAGTTCCTGTCGTTTCAAAACAACGACGTCATCCCGGCATAAGAAGATTTCACTTCAATAATAAAATTGTGACTGTATGGAGAGGAAGTAATTTTTTTTTCATGGCATCTAAAATCTTCGACATAATTTTGTACTTTTTTCGGGAAATATAGTGATAAATTTATCACGTTAATCTTTAGCTTACCGTACGCAATGCCTACTCATAACCGCCAAGTGCAAGTTAACGGAGTTCTTATTGGATTTCCGCGTTTAGCTTTTAGCCCATTCCGTTAAGCTCCATATGAACACCAAAATGAAACAAAGGAAAGCAAAAAAGTGGCTGTGTGGGTGCTTGAGAGTCGGAACGCTTTTGCCTTCTTTTTCGAAGCGTCGCCGCATTGCAGGCGGAGAACGAAATGCGTCGGTTTAAGGGATTGGCTTGCAGGCGTGAACGAAAATATATGTCTTGTATTCGCTGAGCGTAAAAGAGAGAAAAATAAGAACAAAAAAAACAAACAGTACTGGCTGACTAAGCCGATTTTGAAGTCGCGACGATGAAGGAAAAAGAGGTACAACGAACCAGCGACTTAATTGAAAATCTGCTGAAAAGATTACTGTTTTATTCAATTCCAGAGTTTAGCTTCACATCACGACCAAGCTTGTATTAAAAACTTTTTTTTAAGTAAAAAAAGAACACCGAGTTTTAATTGTTTTTAAACATTATTTCTTTTGTATAGACTTTGTATAAAGTGACAATGGACTTTCCAAATTTCGTTCTTTTACGAGTTGACCTTTATGATAAAATAGAGTGCACAACTGGCTTATAAACTCTCCAACATGTTGCTGTTTTTCAACGATGCTATTATTAGCATCATAAAAGGGGTTGTTATATTTTTTCTACCATATTCAATAAAGTAATTTATATTTTTTATCATTTTTTTTCAGTGTGGATATAAAACTAGAGGCGAAAACATTTAATATTACATATTTGATAAAGTTCTAAGACACCTCTTTTGTTATGGGAACATAGTAGTCCTATAGCTACTTCTTCTAATTTACAGTTTATATTTATGTTTGTTCTTCTTTTTCTGTTAAATAACTTTTGAATGGTTTTGGTAAAATTTGGTGCACGTATAATGTATTATCTAGATTAAGCGAAGATAATAGCTTTTTTTATGCAAATTAATTATCTCTCATAGAAAATAATGTTTTTCCCATAAAAATAGAATACATATATTTAAAAAATTGTCATGGTTCCACTACACGTTATAATGTTTTTTGAGTGCTTAACAATAAAAGTACTTACGATTAAAAAAAAACATTTTCTCGTAAAAATCGATGTTTTTACACAAAAAAATTCACACAGAACACATATTTTACCACTTTTCCTTCATCATTAACCATTTTGAGAAAATTAAAACATTTTTTTGTCGAATTAATTAATTAAACACATACGTAAATATTATAGACAGTACCAAAAATGTTAATACAATTTTAACTATTTTGAATAAATTAATTAAATAAGTAATCAATGAAATGAAGAACGTAATGAATTAAAAATTCACTTATTTTTGATTTCACATATATTTGATTTTCAGTACGACATGCAAAATTATCCCAATTGCCGAAATTTTTGGCTCTGATTCAAGAGACCATTCAAAATTTTCGATACAATTTTACTCAAACAATCTGTATTAATGCATTACAGTGCTGCAAGTATTAATAACGTTCAATGGCACCGAGTTCCGTAAGGAAAATGATATTGTCAACATATTGAAATTCATCCATAACTTAATTATAACTCCCTATTATCAAATGAGATACGTGTATTACTTGTCAAAATAGTAATTTTAACTTTTATATCTTTTAGTTATAATTTGTCTATTACTAAATAATAATGTATCGATAACTAATTTATAATTTTAAAGAATTATAACAGCCATTTTTTCCAAGTACAAACTTTGTTTATGTATATCATTATCTTATCATTTTGAATGTTCCAAAATTTTTTTGTATTTTTCCATATACAGAATGGACGTACTGTAATTGACATTTCTACTAGGCTTTGATACTTGTTGCAAGGGATATATAATTTATGAAGATTCGCACATTGCTGAAATCCAGAGGGCATTATCAGCGTCATTTAGATATGCAAATCTGTATAAACGTTGCGTGTTTACAGATACTGTATTTGTACAGACCACAATCGAAAATTGTATGGTCAAGTGGACTATAACGTCGACAATTTGTCAGTGAGAATACATCATGATTAGTCATTGTGTCATTACATCGGAAGGATGTACAATATCATTTGTGAATTCTAAGCTGATGTTCTCTCGCAATTCGACGCGACATCAACCACACTATTACGTTCAACCCCAAATATCATTTAACATCGATGTTCACACAAATACAAATGCATGCCCAACGTATGTGAACAAAATCTAGCCATTCGATTGTTTCAAAAAAATGCTATATTTTGTATAGGAATAGTAAAATTAAATATATTCCAGTTATTTTTTTTTCAAGATAACATTGTAAACAATTAAAATTAACCTTCAAGATATGTACTATAAAAATGTCCCTTTGCGATTGACTGTACATATTAGACTACAATTCATTAATTGAAGCTTCTTTTTTTAAATCAATCAGAA
Source organism: Cremastinae sp. A BG-2022a (assembly GCA_030522545.1). Taxonomy (NCBI): domain Eukaryota; kingdom Metazoa; phylum Arthropoda; class Insecta; order Hymenoptera; family Ichneumonidae; species Cremastinae sp. A BG-2022a. The sequence goes on from JAPYYW010004167.1 coordinate 10,558, forward strand.
ATTTTATCTAGAACAGGATGGTTTTAAGGAGGAATTAACGAAAGTACGAAAATGGATTGTTGCTATTGGTTTTTTTCTACGATATACAGCTTTAATCCAGTTTTTCGATAACTAAGTTTCAAGTATCATTATCGATAAAATAAGCGATAATAATCCCGACAATGTATGTTTGACAGAAGCCAGAGTCTTATGAGAAACCGTTAGCATCCATTCTTTGATCGAAAAATAAAAATTTAGAGTGAAATTTCAAACAATCTATAATATCTCACGTATTCATTAGCGTATAAAATTTAATTATTCACTATAAGAATAGAGGATCATCGAACTTTTCAGTGAATTATTTGATTGTGAGTGAATCCGAGTATAATTATAACCTAAAATCGAAATCACTTTTTAACTATCTGTATTACATCAATATTTGACATTTTTAATTAGTATATTTGGTAAAAAAAATTTATTCAGTCTTAGAAGTCATTTTTTTACGCCTCATTTAAAAATAAGCCAAATAGTATCTCACATTTGATTAGTAATAAGTATCGCTAATAATTGCTTAATAAAATTTTGATATCTTTTTATTATAAAGACTTATAGCGTAAAGCGTAAACATTGCTCGAGTTATGCAAACCCAGAACGTACCCTGAGGGTTAAAATGATAACAAAATTATTTTTGATTAACCGGTTTTTATTTTTTATTACTTGGTATCAAGATACAACTGTGACTTTTGATGAAAAACTTTTGGTGTAAAATCTCCCGAGATAGGTGTGCACTAGGGTGATTCAAAAAAAAAGTTTTTTTTCTTTTTTCACGGAAACAGGTTTGAAAGTTTCATTTATACATAAAAAGAAGCCAGTATAAATTTGAGCTCTTTATAAAAATTTTAACAGGGGGCGCATCACACTTTTCGATTTTCCATAAGATTAACATGGGAACAGTTACATTTTCTCCTTCAAAATTTTGTAATCATCTAACGATACATCAGACAAAAAAGTACTAATATATTTTTGTAGGAAATTTAACGCTCTACAAAAAAGTTCTCTTGTTAATTTTTCGTTAATCGCACCATTTCAAAGATATTTGAGTTCAAAGTAAAAAAAATCGAAAAAATAATTATTTTTTAATTATAAATCACTAATGTTAGTAACCAAAATAAAATGGGCAATACATATTGTTGTAGGAAATTGACTGATCTTCAAAAATGGTCTTTTGTGTTTAGTCGATTAGATGAAGCGTTAAGAAGATATTCGTATCTAAAGTTCAATACTAAAATTTGAGGAAAATGTTTGAAAACATCAACTTTAGATAAGAATATCTTCTTAACGCTTCATCTAATTGACTAAATACAAGAGACTATTTTTGAAGACCAGTCAATTTCCTACAAAAATATGTACTGTCCATTTTATTTTGGTTACTAGTTAGTGATTTATGAATGAAAAACATTGATTTTTTCGATTTTTCTACTTTGAACTCGAATATCTTCGAAATGGTGCGATTAACAAAAAATTGACAAGAGAACTTTTTTGTAGAGCGTCAAATTTCCTACAAAAATATGTTAAGAATTTTTTGTCTGATGTATCGTTAGATAGTTACAAAATTCTGAAGGAGAAAACGTAGCTGTTCCCATGTTAATCTTATGGAAAATCGAAAAGTGCGATGCG
>JAPYYW010004168.1:0-13239 GCA_030522545.1 Cremastinae sp. A BG-2022a
TATATATATATATATATTATTCTTGATGATTGGGCCGACGTATATATGACATGTTCGCGAATTCTCGTTCGTCCTCCGCTCATCTCGCTTTTTTTTATCAATAAAACACTTATTATTTTTCTGATGCTCTCTCGCCCGACGCCGATCTAACAATCGCGAGCGGGAATCCAACACCTATATATGTATAAAACTTGGCTCAACCCAGCACACGTTCCATATTTCACAGTGAATGACGCGTGTGTGTCGAGGGATCGAGCCTCGGAGATTCTCTCTCTTGTCCTGGTTGCCTCCTCGTGCGCACACCGACAAGCAGACCTCGTGTCTGCGCCGAGCGGCTTCTTGACTGCCGGACCGTTACCTAACCTTCCTCTCCACCTCTCCTCTCTCTCTCTCTCTCTTATTCTTCTCCTTATTCTCATCCTATATAGCTCCTTCTTTTTTTCTCTCTTCTCTCTCTCTCTCTCCCGATTTTTCGTTCCTCATCCTCGCCGCGTCTCTATTAACCTCAACAACGCACAAACACACGCCTATATATATATACTTTGTCAATTCATTTAAAACTCCATATGTGCGTATACACAAGAATAAACAAATAATACTTTTATATCGTCTTTTATTTTTGTATGTATAAAAATATGATAAAAATTGACATTTTATTGCATGGGAGCAGAAGGGAAAAGCTTTCTGAGGATGGTGAAAGCTTTGGAATAAACCGCGAAAACTCATATCGTTGGAAAAACGATGAGTGGTTACGGGGGGAACGATTTGAAGGAAAAATATATATAATCCTTGTTTTCTCTCGTCGGCGGCGACGTGCTAATCTGGCTTGTTTGGTGGGTGATGCGCAGCAAACGCGAATATATGCGCGTACACACATCGCGCTTGTGGCTGAATTGTCGTTTTGCATTGAGAAAATAACCGCGTGTTAAAAATGCAATAAAATGTGTGTCGAGATGATAAAGGACTCGCTCTCAGATCGAAAATAATAAAGCGGTTGCGTGTGTATCGAGTACGCATCCTCTTGTATATATAGGCAGTACGTTAACCATACTCTTCACTTCTCTACTCAAGACCATATTTTAAGTTAAATTTGACGTTTTAAAACTGCAGAAGAGTTTTTTTTTAGTGAATTTATTCCAAAATAGTCGAAATACTAAAAAATAATGTCAAGAGTAGAGAAGTGAAGAGTACAGGTAACGTACTGCCGTATATATACATGCAGGAGTCGTCGCGGAAGGGCTCTCAAAAATAAGTAGGTTCCGAGCAACTCTCCGTGCGCGCGCAAACTTATTATTTCTCCAACTTTTCTTCTTTCTCTCGTTATTTTTTTTTTCCTCTAGGGAGACAAAAAAGTCCCGGCGCCCATTCGCCAGAGACATCAATTTCGAGGTTAAATAAAAATCAAGCCGAGAAATGTGTTTTTCCATCTCGAACTTTAAGCCAATAACGTTACGAGAAAGAGAGCCTTGCAGTCCCTTATTTTTGTTTCGCGCTCTAGAGCGAGCCGGAGCTGACCGGGATTCGCGGAATTGGATCGTTAAAAGAGCCCACTGACCCAGAGTTCTTGTTCGCACCCTCTAAAACCGCAGGATCGTAAAATCATTCCTCCGCGATGAGGGAGCGAAAACGACGTTTGCGCCATTGAGGTATATATACCCGCGGCTCTCTATTTCTCCGGAGAAAATATTCCGCCGCGGTGCTTTTTCAAAAAGAAACGCCCTCGTGAGAATGAAGGAATGAAAGAAAAAAAAATATAACGTGTTTTATATACATATATAAATATATATGTTTGATGAAACTCCGAGACTCTGAAGACGATGAAACCTCCCAAAAAGTCTGATGGTATGCATTTTTATTTCTTCATATGTTATTTTATTATTATTTTCATCGTTTGAAAATAATATCGCCAATTAATGTCGCTGAAGAAGGAAACGTAATAAAGATATTAAATGGCGATGTATGGAATGCGCCGCTCGCGGATGGAATAAAATGAGAGAATAAGAAAACGATCGATAGACGACGACGACGACGACGAGAGATCCGAATGTTCAGGGGCGCTTTCGATAACGAGCTCCGAGTACACGGACAATTTCCAAGGAAGACGGAATAAAAGGACACGAAGCTCATCTCTCCCTCTCGCCGGAGACTCGTCCTCGCGGAGTATATAATAATTCATCGGGTTCGACGAAATCCATCGGCTTTGTCATTCGGTGAACGGCTTTTCTCTCATCTTTGAGCGCGCACGAAACGGCGCTCTCCTTTTCTTATTTCTCTCGTCTGCTTATATTTTCCCTCGACTTACGCGCCTCATCTTCATTTTATATTCCACACTCTTTTCATACTTATATATTCCCGAAGCAGCGACCACACGAAGAATCATTTTCCATTACCGTCTTAAACATTGACCTAAACTCGTACACACACACGCTCGCGCGCGCAAAAGGCTCGAGAAAGAGAGAGAGACTCTCTCGCGAATCGATGTATATCTTAACCCGTGGTGTATTATAAGTACCGTGTGGCACATCGCCATTACCGTTACGTGCCTCTGAGACGTCGGTCATGAGGAAGAATAAGCGAGGGAGTTTGCGAGAATGATACGCGAACGGGCTAAAAAGGCAAAGGAAAAATAAAAGAAACGAGACGAATATTTATTGGCCACTCTCTCTGTAAAAACATATATATATATATTATTTTATTTCGAAACAAGAAAAAGGATAAGCAGGCGCTTGACAGGTGGAAAAAATTCGTGTCGCCCGCGTCAGAGAGGTTTTCTCTGAAAAATCGCTGATTTTCGTTAAACAAACGTTTTCGAAGCGCAAATAAGTTCTGTGAAAGAGAGAAATATATATGAGGGGAGGGGAAATGAAGAATGACTTATTCATGGAGCTCGTAATTGGCGACGGGCGTAATTAGACGGATTACGAGGAAGAGAATAAGACTCGTGTGTATACATGAGATGAGGCACGATAATTGAAAAAAAAAATATATATATATATATATACATATGAAAAGAGAGAAAAGAAATACAGCAGCAGGGGCGGGGAGAGTTCGCGAGAGAGCAGAATGAATATAGCGCGCGGGGAGTGGAAGAAGAGTGCCCGAGTGTGTGTGCTTTGCCCTTGGATCGAAAAAAAGTGGAAAAAGAATAAAAACGGCAGGGGACGAGAGAGGGAGAGAAAAGGACGATCGTTGCAACGAGCGGGGATAAATGCCGGATTTTCTGCAGACTCGTGTGAACCTTTTATTAAAAGCACACGACAATGAACCAACTCGAGGTTCCGCAATCCATCCACCACGATATATTTTCTCTTTTTCTCATTTCCACATTATTGCCAACAAAATTGAACTTTTTTCAACGTTCTATTAAATTTAAACAAATTTTAATTAAACTTTTCAAAATTTTTGCAAATTTTCAACAAAGCAAGAGACTTTATACGGATTTTATTCAACTTTTATTATCAATGATAATAAAATATAATTTCACACGTTATTTTTACTTTAAAAGAGCGTGTTACATAACCGCTCATTACTTTGTTTACGAAAAATAAAAATTGAGCAGTTTGAATTCTAATCCCTCAATTGTCACTCGATCGCTCGTTAGATAAGAAAAGTTTCTTGATAAAAGCTGGGTAAATACCATATGGTTATATATGTGCATAGGTAGGCGCGGCCCCTGATGGATCGCACGCCGTTCAGAATTCTAGATTGTTCGAACGATCGAAAATAGACGTGACGTACACGTTTTTAAAAGGCGCGCATCACTATCGAGGAAAGCCGTCTTATCGGATGTCAAAACGTCGAATATGCGGTCGAACGAACGAGCAAGACACTTTGTCCGTTCGAATAAAATCTATTTTCACTCGTATATATATTTCTTTATTCTTTTTAGTAACTTCCGGCACAGTGAACGCGGGAAAAAGTCGTACGTGTTCTTAATTCCTCTTTTTTTTCGATCTTTATCGTATTTCGCTCGCCATAGGCAGACCGGACGACTCGCACCAACACTGACGAGCTCATTCTTCTTTTGAGTGGAAAGATTTGTCCATGATCAGACACACTTAGCCCCGCGAGTAAAACGAGTAGCGAGAAACGAACGACTTCCTGCATGCGCTTTGCAGATTCCCGCAATTTCGCCTTTCCTCTTTCCTTCTCGCGCAGCTGATTATATTTTTTATTCCCTCCTCTTTCAAAATGCAGCCCCATTTTCGAGGCTAAAAACTTTTGCCAGAGATTGCCGGAATAATAAAATAAATGTCTCAATTCCTCGTAATTAGAATTACTTTTAAATAATATCTCTATTTAATGGGCGAACGTGTAGCGCATACACGCTCCTTTCTTTCACTTTGAAAAGTTTTTGCATATTTCGTCCTAAGTAGATATGTGGAGCGAATTATCCCTGAAAATGAAACGTTACGAGTGAAACTAGAAACTGCGGCTCGTTAAAAAATGATTGTTTTCCGCGGCATTAATTGCGACGAAAATGTGCACTTGGCAAAAATGTTTTCTCCCGAATGATCCTCCCTTCATTTTTATCAGAGAGATTACAATTTTTTCCCGCGTAATTGACGGCCAAGGTCGAGGTACTCGCGTTACGAGATGCGAACGAACGAGGTCGGATAAAAAGAAATGGTGAGAGGGAGAAAAGAAAAAGCATGAGAAAAAAATAAACTGAGTGACCATAAAGAGAAGAAACAAAAATGCGAATGTAACATAATTTAAATACCATATTTCTTCGACTAATTAAATCAATTATCCTTACTTAACGCGGCAACAGTGCAAAAATATTTTTTCCCTGATGCACTCTCTCACACTCTCTCAATAATCTTTCCCTCTGTCAATATCGGGCGGAGGAATAATAAGGAGGCGAGACACCCAGTGTCTGAGCAAAAAAGGTCTGATCGAATAAAATCTTGAAATAGAAAAAAAAATTTGAAGAAAATAGTAAATTTTTTTTATTGTGTTTCATACGTTAAAAAAACATTACACAAAAAAACGGCGTATTAATAAACAAGCAAAAAAACTGATTTTTGGATCAACCCCCTTCAAAAATATATTTTTCCGAAATTTTTTTTAAGAGTGTTTATTTGATCGGAAATGTTCCGTAGATAACGAAAATGATAATTATTCGGAACGCAATCCAAGAATTCATATTGAATATCGAATAGGGTCTTGAAATCGAAAACAAAAAATTCAAATAATTGTCAGAATTTTTCAAGGGGTATAACACTTTTGATTTTTTCAAAAATCTTCAAGGCGTGATAACTTTTAAATAATTGATATATTTATATAATTCCTGCGTCAATTTTATATCGCAAATTGAAATTATCATGGGGTCCACGAGACCCAGAATATGAGGAACTTCAAAGCACATTTTCAATTGATTTTTTTCGTGTGGATGGCAATTATATTAAGTGTTTTATCGTGTTGTTATTGTTGTTTGCTGCTAAAGGATGTTTTTCTCCTGTTCGCCATTCTTTAGCCCTTCCTCTTGTTTTCGCCCTCTCCCTCTATCTCTCTCTCTCTCTCTCTGCGTCTTTTTCCTCTATTTTAACAATCTCCGAGTCTCGCATGTACATCGCGTTACGGTCTTATGTATTTTAATAATGCACTGTCTTGCCACTCACGTACTCATTAAACCCGGAGCCCGTGCCCTCGCGCGCTCTCTGGCAAAGAAATTATTTACGCTTAACACAAATTAGAAACTCTCTCGGAGCCAGGAAAAGAAGGAGCTTGGATTTCATTTTGCGCTAATAATGTTTTTCTTGTTTTTTTTTTCGACAAAGTACGCGTCGTTAAAAAAATAAGAGTGTAGAATATATAGATGCGCTGATGGGGAGGAAAAAAAAGGATTTTCTTCTTTAGATTTTGATTTCTCGCGGCAAGAGGGAAAAAAATGATATTCTCTCCGTTGCTCGGGCGACTTCGATCTGAATTTATTGCCTGAGCCTCGACACAAATGGACTGATGTCCCGTTCAATATTCCAAGTAGCATGTCAGAAAGATTGAGAGATGACGGACACACCGCGGAGCGCGTTATTTCTCTCCGGCCGGCTTGTCTCGCGAGAAGCAGCCCGAGGAGAGAAACGTCGCGAGAGAGGGAGGGAGGGAGATGAGGAAAAGGAGGGGAAGCCGCGCGCGGCTGTGAACTCTGCAAAATAAACGGCGTGTCGTGGCAGGATCGAGTTCTTTCACGATTTCTCGGTTATTCGTTGCGCTCGAGGCCGATCCCGTGACCTTTATGCTTCGTGAACCCTTGAGACTCTCGCTCGAGAGTCGACGAGCCACCGCTTTGACACTCCCGCGGCCGAGTCTTTAATTCCGGGGGAGGAGAAAAATCGAGGAAGCGCGGACAAAAAGAAAGCCATTTTGGCGCGCATAGAATATAATAATGAGAAACAAAAGTGCATGGAGAGAAAAATAGTTGAGGGCGGATAAAAAATTTTGTAAAAATATATATGATGGTCGTAGAGCGGTGGTAGAGAGAAGGGAAAACGGGGATAACGGGGAGGAGGAGGAAAAAATAGAAAGAGAGAGAGAGATGGACGAAAGATATTGCGACGCTCGAGGCGAAAACGCGTGTCTCGTTGGCTCGCTGCATGCGCCTCGAGACTCTCGCGTGGATCGTTGCAAGAAGTGTCAAAGGCGAAGATACCGGGACTCTCTTCCTGGAAGGTCGAGACCCGACGGCTAAGACGACAACGACCACGACGCCGACAACGTTTAACTCGCGATCCATCCGCGAGACTTCTCTGCTCTTCCGACAGAGATACCTCTGATGCATCCCAGCAATACAATGAGCAAAAAAAAGTGCGCTCGCTTCAAACACTACTCGAAGAAATTCAACGATTTGCTCTAAATTGAAAATAATTCTATACGTTTTTTTTATCTCGATTCGCTCAAACTTTTATTGTACTTTTAATCGCCAAGAGTCAAGCTTCGCGTTTTGGGTTTGGGCTTGGGTTGGGAAATTCAACAATTTGCTCTAAATTGAAAATAATTCTATACGTTTTTTTTATCCCGATTCGCTCAAACTTTTATTGTACTTTTAATCGCCAAGAGTCAAGCTTCGCGTTTTGATTTGTCAGGAGAATTCGTTTCAATAATGAAAAATAATAATTGATCAAGTTTTTTGCTGATTTTATTTTATTTTAAAGATAGTATATAGTATATCGACTTTATTTACAGGGAGAACGAGGTTCGTAAAATGTGTATTTAAAGTTGATGAGAAAAGTCGGGAAAATAAGTGGAAGAGATTTCACTCGAAAAGGATCGACTCCCGACGAGATTTGTTCCCTTTTTCCATCACCGGGATACGCGTTGACGCATGCACGAGAGGGGCAGGCGCACAGGGGAACGTTTCTCTCGTTGCATTCCGAGGAACGACATCTGTTCCCGGTCGTTCCGCGTTCTCAGCACGACGGAGAATCCGCTTTGCCTGCTCGATCTTGCACTTTTCTCTCTCTCTCTCCCCCCCTCTTTCCTGGACGAGAAAATACGTGGCGTTGCACTTATCGCTGCCAGGTAATCGCGCTATCGATATATACCCCCGCCCTCCCCCGCTGCTTGTGCATTGACCTCGGAATAACGCCGAAAAAGAGTATAAATTCTCCCACCGAACCACTCAAAAGTTTCGTTCTCATATTACGCACTTATATTTTTTATAGCTTCATCCCAAATTTTTTGAAAAGTATATAGAGCATTTCCTGATACTTGTTTACATAAAAATAATAATGTTTTCAACATTTTTTTGTAGAATGCTTCTGAACTAATTTTCTGATATTTCAAAGTTACTGCTCATATTAAATTAAAACCAAAATGTGGAGTTTATTGTGCATGTAAAAAGTTGAAATTTAAAATAATGGTTTCAGACTGATTTCTGTACACAGTAAAAAATTTCGCAGTGTTAACCAAAATGTGTGCGTGGTAAAAGGAAATGGTGTAAAATAATAATAATAATAATGATGATGTAAAAGATGTTGAGCGGTGTTACTTGCTGATTTTACGGGATTAAAAATCTCGTGAAGGAATGGATGATGTTTATTGCACCATTGATGGAAAATTTTGATTTCTGAGAAAAGTATCGAGGGTTACCCATCCCTGTTCAGTAATAAAACTTTATTTACGTTTCTGGCAACCCACTCTATTAAGTCGCAATAAACGAGAACGAGAATGAATGCAAAAAAAACAAGTACCTGAGCTGAAGCTTGGCATGCCAAAACATCATTTTATGACTCATTATCTGAATATCGTTGAGCAAATCAGTCCTCTAGTACATCTTTGGTTAATTAGGTTTGAGGAAAAGCATAACTTTGCATATTTCAAGAAACTGATACTTAAATATAAAAATTTTAAAAACATTACCAGAACACTTGCTACTTAACACCAAAACGGTACGTGTGTATTATGAAAAAAATTAGTACACAAAAATTTTTTTTTAAAAGAAAGTCTAGATAGTAAATTATACCCTACATCGGGGTAAATCTCTGCATTCAGAGAGAATGAATTAATGAATATTTTATTATGTCATAGCATATTACCTTAGGCAAATAATTACAGTAATAAATGATTACAATAATACTTATAACTAAAGTGACTAACATAATATAAACTATAAATATAACAAATTATGACAGAAATAGATATAAAACATCAGAATGTAATAAATAATAAATAAGTAGTAATAATAGTAAACCAACCATTCAGGACTCAGGAGAGAGAGAGAGAAGGAACAAAACATAATTTACGAACTTGTCAACATATGGAATTTTTTACGAACAAAGTTGCATGTATATAATGGGCATGAACCTTATATAAACAACCTTGCATTATTCCAATATATTCTTTATATTATTGAGTTGCTCAATCTGTATCTCTTTTTTATTCGCACCGAATGATGTTAGCAAGAATAATGTTACTTCATAAATTTATGCACTAAATATGTGGTGTTTATATGTGTTAATTGTTTACACTGATCAAACACAGAATATGAAACCACATCTATTAATACCATGCCATTCTACACCAAATGATGGGAAGTACATAGACCAAGAATGGTGTTAAATTAACACCATTTCAGCACCAGTTTTTTTACAGTGGTTATTTCAAAGTTATTCATATCAAATTTCAACCAAAGACAGATATGAAAAATTGAAGAATCAAAATCATTAATAAAGAACTTAAATTATGAAAAAAAATCTTTTGAGAATGATAAAAATTTGAAAAATGAGATATGTTATATACATAGCGATCGCGACGGAGAGTTTGAGCAAATAAGTTGGACGACCCTTCCGCGGGACGCAAGCTCGATTCTATATACGTAAACTCGGAGCCACATCACACAGCAGGTTAACCGTAACGCATGTGGGGGGAAAAAACTCGTCCTCGACATTCCCCCGATGCGTATGGACCGCACTGTTGGTCGCAAAAACTATCATTATACAGCACGTACAGGTATAAGACAGCATTTCTGTAAATACGCGCGAGAGGAGAGGAAAGGAGCCGCGAGTCGTTTCTCGTTCCCTGTCAAGGTCTGGGTCGTTTCGCGGAGCGAATTCATTTCCCTCAACCTTCCGACTTTTTTCTATCCAAATAAAGTGAATATATCCGCGCGCGAAAATGCTCCATTGAAAAACAAAAACAAGAAAAACTCTCGATTTATTTCTTCTCGCGGGTATAAAATTATGTTATTTTAATAATGGCTAAAAAAACAAGAAGAGTAAGAGATTTTAAAAAATATATATATGAAACCAGCGATTTGGAGCATAACCTCGGGAATGATTTACGAAAATGAGGAAAAATAATAATAACGGGGATAAATTAAGAGAGAGCAGTCCGCTCGGTTGTTGCAAGCTCGTAAAAAATGAAATACTGGTCCAGCTCGTATCGCTTTTGGGTATCTACCACTGAATTTATGTCGCTCTTCTTCTTCTCCTCCTCCTCCTCCTCTCTTTCTTTCCCTCCGGACGGACGCGCAGCAACGCCAAGTGCACCGGTATAACTGCACGCGATCCTTTTCATCATTCCACACTTCAACTCGGCCAACTTGTGCACACCGATAAACTTTGCTCCTCCCATCTTTTTATTCTTCATTTCTGGAGACACGTCGGTCAACACATCTCTTACTCTCGACAAAAAATGAGTCCATAAAGAGCGCACGCGGAAATAACATTTTTTTTCCTTGTGCTTCGGGTACACATTTTTTTTTTCTGAAAACTGAAATAAAAGGAGAAAGCATCTCGACCTTTTTTTATGGGATTATACATTTATATAATAATAACTAAATAAAAATAATTGCAAGCGATAATTTTGAGGAAGAAATAAAGAATTCCCGCATGCGCATTTCGCGGATGGTTGTCGCACGACGACGACGACGTTGTTTTTCTCTCGAGGGAAGCAACGCGCGATTAGAAATTCCTTCTTCTCCAGGAACACGGGCCCCCGCGCGTACGTCGACGACGCGGCGAGAGGCAAGAGGGAGGCCACAAACGAGCACACTCTTAAATTGCCTTGACTCGCGCTTGGCATTGGCGACTCTCGCGCGAGAAGAAACGCGAGGAGGGTCTTGGCCCGCATCGGGGTTGATGCCGGAAGCCGGCAGGTGGGATGCAAATTATTCAATTAACTTGCGAACCCTCCGGCTTTCAACGGGGACCAAAATAATAAATAAACGCATCAGCATCGGGACAAAAAATTATCATTTTTTTTCATGCATTTTAATATTTTGACAATAAGTCGAGACTCTCGGGAGAATTTTAAAAGAATTTAAGCATTTTTTGAGACGAAAGTGTATTAGAAAGTGTACAATAATGTGTACGACGTATAAATCGGACCTGAGTTCTTTTCTTGCACTGTGTTTGCTCCGGTATTTATTGTGCATTTATATTACATCAAAGCCGGAGGGCAGAGCGAGACCACGAGAGAATCTTCAACGCGTATGCAAACCGAGGATTCTGTGACGTGTTCCGAGCTCCGGGCTAATAACACACGATGAGAGGAGGAATAGAAGGATAGCTCGTTGACACTTTGAGTGACAGCTCCGGGGGTGTAGGTGTCGCGAAATTACACAATTTTTTTTCTTTTTGCATTATTCAAGGCTCTGCCCAGAAAACTAAAAAAATGGTTTTTTTTTCCAAGCCAAAAATTGCAGGCGGATATTTGATGCAAAATAAAAAATTGTGTTTTAACTTTTCATATAGTGTACATCAATAACTTTTTTATTGGTTATTTTTCAATATTTTAACGAGGCAGAATGGGTTGCTCAAGAGTCAAGTTTTGAAACCTCGATTGTCTTAAAAATTATTACAACACACTTCAAGAATTGTCGACAGAAAACGCGAGACGAAAAAATGATTGGCGAAAAATTAGAAAGCACAGTATATATTCGATAGGAAATTTTACGCGAATAAACGATCGCTCAACGATCGCGAGTCAAAAAATTTTCATCAAGTTTGATGAAAAGGGGAAATAAAAGTTGATTTATGGATCGGTATCTTGCACCGCCCCCGTTCAATCTCGATCTCTGTACGTTTCTTTTCGTCCCTCTCACCCGGGCTCAAATAATCCACCGGACTACTCTCTCTCTCTCTCTCTCTCTCTCTCTCCTTTCCTCTTTCCCTTTTTCTTTCTCTATATCGAGACGCGTGGACGAGTTCGTCGACCCGCCGCTGAGCCGGAGAGGAAAGAATATCGCCACTTCGCATACTCGACGAAACGAGAGGATTATACTCGCGCGCATATTAAATTCAATTTTAAATCAACATTTTTCAAAATACATCTTATCCAATAGAAATTTATTCATTTTTTTTCTCAATCACTGCATTAAGCATGCAAGGACAATCCCTGCAGCAAAAAAATTCAAGTACTACAAGAACGTCAAGACGGGTTTATAATTAAATCGCAAAATTCATACATGCGCACTCTATATAAAAATGTATTTTTAAAATTCACAAAAAAATCTCATATTTTTAAATTCATAAATATTCAGAACAAATTAACGAATATCCCGTAAGAAATTTTTCAAAAATGAATCCAATTTTTCAATCATACATATTTATATTTAAAAAAAGAAACAATTGTCAATAATAAGTTTCTCGATCTCTCATTTTCTTTCTCGCTAAAATAGAAAGAATGAAGAATAGATATAGAATAAAGAATGTATTACACACAGGCGGTACAAGAGTTTAATACACGATTCGTATAAGAGAGGGATGCAGATGAAATCGCGTTTACCGAAGACACACACGGAGGAAGCGGGCGATGAAAATTCTCTCGTGCTCGTAACTTTGGTAGTCGATCGTGTAGACGAGATCTTCTGCTACTGCCCACACGTTCGAGCGTTTTATACGCGCTCAATGTACACGCTCGGTATAAGCGCGTTTATTTTTCGTCCTCGGTGTCCTTTCGTCGAAGCTGCATCAGCGCGTTTACCGGCCATTTTTCCGTTTTCTTTTTTTCTCGCCATTTTTTCGCTCGATCCTCCTCATTTTTTCTTCTGCTCCCCGTTGAATTTTTCTTATACACCCGTGCTTCGATAAAAGGTATACATATATAGGCGCTTGCGCGTACAGCCGGAGAAACGTGTCTTCGGAGCGATCATGGCGAATAGCATCGCAGGAGACACGGGGCTACCGGTCGTAACGGCCTCGTATCACGCGTCCGCCGCGAATATAACCAGCGGCGGAGCTCGATCCTCTCCCGCTCCCGGTCCGAGTCCCACGCACACTCGCACGCCAATATCGCGCAATTCGAGCCAGCCGGCGGCTCTCGGACTTCTCGCCATTTGAATATACATTCGACGAAACGAACGCTTATTCCCGCGATCCCTGCGCTCGCTGGCTCTCCATCCCCGCGCCATTCGCGCATTCCATTCGAAATTTTTCGCTCGCCTCGCGCGACTTATTCGACGAGCCACGCTCGTTTTTCCCCTCCTTCGCCTTCTTCTTTCTTCTTCTTCTTCTTCTTCTCTGTCTCTCTTCTACCGACGTCACTTTATTTCAGCAGATCGAACCGCGCGATCGGATTCCGAACAAATGGAAACGCGAGAACGACGAAGGAAGCTTTAAAGTTTCGAGTGTGTCGCAGCGCCGAGAAAAAAGTTTGGTCGCTTAAGGAGGTTGGCTACATACTCTATAACGAAATGATAAAAATTCGTTCAAATTTGGAGAGAATATTCTTCCATATGAAATACGTGAATACAATTTTTTTTACAATTTTCGTCTACGTATTTTTCGAACAATTGAA
>JAPYYW010004169.1:0-12212 GCA_030522545.1 Cremastinae sp. A BG-2022a
ATTTTTAATTGCGGCACCTAAATAGCACCTAAAAAGCACCTAATTCTTAGCAAAAAAAAATTGTTTTTTTCACCAGTGTTCTGCTAACTTTTCCGAGCTGCTCAAGTACCATTAGCCAGTTATAAGATATATATTCGAAGCAAATCTTCAAAAAGAATTTTAAATGATCACTCTTGAAAGTATACTTGGGATAATTCAGACTCGTATTTTGTGACAAAATATTTGTGTTATTTCAATTGTTATTATTTATTTATTAAGGAAGACTAACGGTGGACTATGGGAGGCGTAGAATAGCTTCTTGTTAAGTGGCTGATAAGAGAACAATGGACCGGGCAGGATGTCAATTTGTATTGTAATTGTTGGCGAAATGGGAGACAAAGATCGCTATTAGTGTTATCGAGTTAGCGGGGGAGCCTTCCAAACGCATCGTTCTTGTCAGCCTCCCGGAGCCTGCGATCTGAAACGTGTTAACCTGTTCCTGCACTTGGTACGTTGTAACAAGAATTAACCACTAATACGTAACCAAAGTCGAAATTCATGCCCATGTCATCGAATTACTCGACGATAATCATGTGTCAACCACCGACTCCTTTTGCAAATTTGTCAATCTTCGAGCAGAAGATTTCTGATTATATACTGGTCTTTTCAAAACTTTTAAAAATTATAACCAAGTCCAATAGACGTTAGATCACTTATTTCCTACTATCCATTGCTTCAGGTCTTTTCACTTCAAGTACTTGCATGCAAACGTGTTTTAATCAATGACCAGAATTTGAATGAAATTTTTGTTGGTTATTAATGTTACAATTAATACAATTATTTTTGAAGTTCTATTTTCAAAAATGGTTCCTTACAGTGAAAAAAAAACAGAACTTAATTGATGGGCAGAAGTTATATGTGACTTGGGGTTGAAAATACCACACTGACAAGGTAACGTTATGATATGACAAGTACTTGCATACAAACTTGTTTTAATCAATGACCAGAATTTGAATGAAATTTTTGTTGGTTATTAATGTTACAATTAATACAATTATTTTTGAAGTCCTATTTTCAAAAATGGTTCCTTACAGTGAAAAAAAAACAGAACTTAATTGATGGGCAAAAGTTATATGTGACTTGGGGTTGAAAATACCACACTGACAAGGTAACGTTATGATATGAAAGGATGAGGAATAAGGAACAGCATCAGAGGAATGCCACTCTCCCATTGCAAAATGGTTGACCGATATTTCACGTTCAGACTAACGTAGACGGGCATTCAAGGAATTTGTAGTAGGGAAATAGTCGCTTTAGGTGCACATGCTCAGACACAGTCAAGCGAATCAATTTTTGACAATGAGAACGTCAGGTACACGTGACGATTCAACGAGTTGAATTCTGTTGAAAACGCCCCTCCTCATTGTTACAAAGTTATGCGTATACATTTCCAAGGTTCTAGGTGCAGTGCACCCTCCCAAGATTCCAAATAGCTCGGCTTTCCTCCTATTCACGTTGGCCAACGTGAATTCCCAGTGTACCGAGTGTCCCGGAACTGATTGTGAGTTTCAATAATTAAGCGATCAAATTCTAGACGAGATTCCAAGCCAAAATGTCCAAAGTCCAATATCATCGGATGATATGACGGTTTATTGGGAGTACAGTAAAAGTTGGATCTATTGAACCTGGGCGAAATTAAATCCTTAGATATTAAGAGTATAGATTTCAATCACATTCTAAGACACAATGTTTTTAGACGTATGTGAATTTGGTAAGAGTTTGGCAGCTAGTGGTACGTCTAATGGATTTCAATGATCAAGCAATAATCCAAATCTAGATGAAATTCCTAACTGAATTATTCAACATTTATTACCATCTGATGAAAATATTGAAATTAAAAGTCCTGGTCTTAATTAGAACCTACCACAAAAGTTTTGAACTGCATGGGAATTTGATTAAGGTTTGACATCAAATCCAATGAGCTTAAAATACATTTTATGTCTCATAAAAATATGATTTATCCTTTTTTGGATTGACTTGTTATTATAAATATAAATTTTGAATGTTTGAGAATAATAATTCCGAGATCACCCGGTGCACTGGAATACTCTTGAGACAATTATCCCGGTTCAGTCCATAACTCCGGTAGGGTTGTAAACTTAGGTACGTACGTGTACACTTCCATTTAAGCAAGACGTCTCACGTTCATACCTCACCAGATCTCGATTCTCAAGATTATTCATTATATGGAATTTATAGCACGATGGAATTACTAATCACAGTGCATCAATTATAATCCTAAATCAAATACGTTTTTGTCATACAATACTTCTCTCTAAGAATTGGATTTCATTTAAATCTACCTTCAATAAGACCACGTTCAGCATGAGAATCATTCAGACTCTTTTAGATGGTCATGCTCTCTGATCAGTTAAAAGTCTAAATTAAAAAATGTTTTAAAATAAACAATGCTAAATAAAAAAAGGTTTTTTGTACAATTATCGACTAGAATATTTTGATTTTTTTTTTTAATACAATTTTCTCACGATGCTTTATAACATAATATTCAGAATGTTACTTTGATTGAATTAAAAAGTGACATATTGTAAAATAATGTCTTAAATATAACTTGATGAATGAATTGTAAATTAAATTTTTAGATTTTGGCTTAATTTTTTTTCAAAACAATGCAATGTTAAATCACTCTGCAGCAGTAGAGAATGGAGCTGCACGCCATTGATAATAATGATGAAAGACGGGGATGATTCCGAGCTAGTGATCGGATTGTATACGCCTCGTTGGCACGACAAATAGGGATTAAGTCTGAACCTGATCAGCTCGTTATTCAGGATTCGATCTTCGTATAGGATTTGTGTGTTCAAATAATTTACCATTTGAGCAAAGTCGCCTATCAGACTTCAGTTCTTTTCCTTATTTACAAAATACGTATTATTATATCCTATTCTATTCAAATATACAATAAATAAGAAAGGTTATATTTCATTTATTCGTTTCTAGATTTATTTCCTACCCTTTCACGATTGAATAGTTGAACCCTTTTAATACACGTAATAAAAATTTTTTTTCATAAAAATTGATCATTTCTTATTAAAAATGATTTTATACATAAACACTGCATTCAAACATAAAAATTGTGTAGGTTTAAAAAACAATGTGGTTTTACTGTTCAGTGAAATGTTTTCCATAAAAATATAACTCTTAATTCTTAAGGTAGTTTTATAGTTTTATCGATTATTTAGGAATTTGTTGAAAATTGGTACAATTATTCTTCGA
This sequence comes from Cremastinae sp. A BG-2022a, assembly GCA_030522545.1. Lineage (NCBI taxonomy): Eukaryota > Metazoa > Arthropoda > Insecta > Hymenoptera > Ichneumonidae > Cremastinae sp. A BG-2022a. Next base: position 3,274 of record JAPYYW010004169.1, read on the forward strand.
TATGTTACGCATATGCGTACCAAATTTTAAAAGGTTTCACCACCTCTAAAATTGAGATATTTATTGTTAAAAATTACAATTTTCAATGCACTTCCATAAGAGTCCGTATCAAATATTGCGATTTTCAATACTAATTATCTTGAAATCTAGATGGTGAACCTTGTTAAAATTTTGCACAGCTCTTTATTGTACTTAAAAAAAGCTTCCACTAGTTTTTTTAAAAAATCCTAAGATTAGGATTTTTTAATATTCATACGTACGTAGCAAGTACAAGTCTGCTTGGATGAGCTTGAATTTTGAGTACGTTGTTTTTGAAACAATTTGGAGCAACTTTTCTTAATAAACTTAAGCTCTAAAACCACATGGTATGGAGATAAATTGAAAGAAAAACTTTTGATTTGAGTGTACCATATAGAACTACCTTAAATGAAAATTAAATTATTTCTTGATGAAATGTATCTCTCTTATCCCAAGTTGAAATTTTTAATGAAATTTCATAAAGATTAAATTTTGTTTAATGTTTACTTTTCTCATAAAAAATTATTCTTACACTGAGAACAGATTTAATTGAAAATATTTCGTCGAAACAACACTTGTTTATTTGAAACATTTAAATTTTAGTCAAATCAACGAAGAATTTAGTTCAATTTGCAAAATAATATCGTTGAACGTATTGAAAGAAATATTTTGTTGAATCAACCAAATTTCGTTTTCAGTGCAGTGCAGTTTAATGATTATTTTAGTTTAATTTTCGAACATTAAAAAAATGTTAGTTCTGCTTCTAAACTAAACTACACTATATAATGAAAATATTTTAAATATTATTTTACATTTTTTAAATAATATTTTAATGTCTAGTTTCCGTACAGAGTATGTGTACTACTTCAGGGCTGCATACAATATTCCAAAAATAAAATGCATTTAATTAAATCGAGCTGATAATAAATTCTGAAGGACTTTTTCGTTATAATTTCGTCGCGCCGGTCCCGGTGAAAATAATTTTCCGGCTGTACACTGGACATAATACGAGCTCGAACAAAATCTCGTACAATTTCATCGATCAGAGGTACAGAGGAGCTGAAAAAAAAATAAGAGGAGAATGGGAATGAGAAAAAGAGGATTTTTTCTTAATTGAATTTTGGATGGCGCGGTGTTCCCGGACGGGGAACTTTGTCCGATGAATTTTCCATCGTCGCGAGCCCTCGCGTTTCTTTCACGCTCATTGTTCCAATTTCATTCTCTCCCAAGGCTCACCAGTAATTATCACGTTGAATTTCCTCCGTCCACAGTGAGTGGGAAGAATAAGAAGACGAAGAATAAAAAAAAACCGAGAGATCTCCATCTCGCCAGTCATGAAGAATATTGCGAGAAGAAAATTAAATGCCAAACTTTGAATATTCATTTCACCGGTGTTCTTTTATCCCGCGGACTCGCTCGAAAGATATCTCTAAATTGTTATCTCGATCTATATATCGGCGTGTGCAAATTATCTTGCGAAAATATTGAAATAAAAGTAACGAACGAAAATTAATTCGTCCTTCGCTGAATATGGACACCTTTTCTCTCTTTTTTTTTTCTTCGATACTCGCGAAGGAATCGCCGGAAGCTGAGAACTCAAATCCACCTAATACTCGGCGTAGAGTTAAGTACGAGGTGCATGGAGGTAAAAAAATGGAGGAAAAAGAGTGAAGCAGCGAAGGAGAACGAGGGGCGAGAAGGGTAAAGCAAAAGGCGAGATGGTGCGCTCGTGAAAGTGGCAATCGGGTTCGCAATCGATTTCCCCGGACCGTGTACGCTCGATTGGTTCCTCGAATCCACTCTTTATAAAGCTTTCATCCCTCGGGACTCTGGGCCAGGAGGAAAAGAGAAGAGGACGCCGCCGATGATAAAAAAAAAGGGAAAAAAGATAACGAGTTCAAACGAAAGATATTCCGCGAGTGTTTTCTCTCTCCGCGCCCGCCAATTTTCGGGACTCTTCCCAAACGGGGACAAAAATATCACCGCGATATATTTGCCTCATTTTCATTTATTATTCTCCCGATAAAAAAATGAAATTTCAAACTTGATAAAGATTTATTTGATATATCCGATCTCGATGCCATTTTTTTCTTTTTTTTTCTTGTGACTCGTCTCTGACAGTCAAATCCAAAAGTTTCTTCTGTTTTTATCAAGTTTTTTTAACGCTCAAAGTTATTTGCGAGTTTAAGGTGTTTCGGTACACACATAGCGAAATGATAAAAATTTGTTCAAATTTGGAGAGGATATTCTTTCATATGAAATTATGAAATTTTTTTTTAGAATTTTTTTTAGAATTTTCGACTACGTATTTTCTGAACAATTGAACCATGTAATATAATTTTTTAGATAATATAGCTATTCTTTTCGTGTACAAGAATGTAACTTTAGCACTTGATTACTCGAATATAATGTAAACGATTTTTTTCTGAATTTATATAAATTTCTTTAGTGACAAATAACGTTTTTAAAATTTTTCATGGTGTTCTTAACAAATTTCGATTTCCTATACTTTTAACATGTAAAACTTCATTTATTTTTGCCAGCTGTACCGAAACCCCTTAAGTTCATTAAGATAACTTGTTGCAAATTGACGAAAGAACACAGCATATTCTGAATTCAAAACTTTTCAAGTCCAGAATATATCAGGTACGTAATTAACAATAATATAATATAAATTAATAATAATAACAATAATAAATTTGAAATCCAATATATATATATATATATATATATATATATATATATATATATATATATAAATTTTAATATCCTGGCCAAAAAAAATGATCGCTCCAAATAATTATTTTAAATTTTGATATTATCGAGACATTCTGAAACATGTTAAAAATACTTCTTATCATTTTTTAAAACATGTAAATTCATTCTCAAGATAGTCCGACTGCAAAAACAATTTTGTTACAAAAATTAAGAAAAAACTATATATATATGTTTCGCAAAAAAATTAAACAAAATCATTTTAAAAAAAGGTCAATAAAATACGTATAATGGTGTAATTAATGTAAACAAATAAGCTACGCATTATTTAAATAATCAGCTGAATAAATTCACAATCTTTTTTAAAAAAGCAAGATGTTCTGTTACTCTTTTTAGAATAATAATGTACGAGAAAACTTTCTTAATAAAAAATTGGCAACGATCACGTATAACCACGGAAAAATTCAGCGAGGAAATGGTTTTACTTGCCTACAAAGGTGGCTCGAGCGAGGACGACGTGGAAACTTGTTTTATTGGGAGCAGAGTGAGATAATTAACTAAAGTACCAGGCTAGTTCCAAACCCCCGCAGGTAATCGAACTATTATCATGATCAGAGTTAAATAGGTATAAAAGAGTAGAGGGAAAGAAATAAACTAGACTCGAGATCAAGAAGTAATTGGATTACCGAATTTTGGCAAAATTAAATTCTCACTATATATGTATATTGTGAAATATGAAAAAAAAGGAGAGAATCGCGTTCCAAAAATATTCAGCAAAATTTGTGAACATTTTGAAAGACTGTCAAAAAGTAGTTCAAACTAATTACATTTTTTCACCTGATGATAGAAAAATCTCAAATGAAATTCATTATTGATGATAAAAAAAATATGATCATTAAAATGAAAATATATTTTAACAAATATATCACTATTAATATTTTCAATGAAAATCTTTTTTTTCTGGGTCATGAGAAAAACAATTAGATAAGATAATTTTACAAGTTTTTAAATAGCTATAAAAATTACAAGTTGAGTTTATTATTAATAAAAATAATTACTCAATTATTGCAATGAAACCATATAGGTGATAAAATATGTCGTCACTATTTCAGTATAAAAAATTAAAAAAAAAATTTGTCATCAATGAGTTTTTTTTTCAAGAATAATTATTAAATTAATATTTTTATATATATCTGTGTTGTAAATGTACACTGAAAATCGAACTTGTTTGATCCATTTGTAAATGTTTGTTTCAATACGTTGAGCTATATTTTTTTTTGCAAATTTAACTAGACTCTTTAACTGAAGCTTCATTAATTCAAACCAAAAAGTGTTGAATCAGCTAAATTTTTTTAAGGTAGTTCTACCAAAAAATCGTTTTCTTAGGATTTTGTTGAAAATTTGCAAAAAATTTCTTTGATACAATGTGCAATTGTATATTAAATTTTAAGAGGTGTTTCACTATCTACCATAAGAGCAAGTGTTAAATATTGCGATCTTTGATATCTTGACTTCTGGGTAGCGAAACTTCTTAAAATTTTCCACAGCTCTTTATTGTACTTCAAAGAAACTTTAGTTTTTTAAAAAAATCCTAAGATTATGATTTTTTCAAATTTTCATACATACGTAACAAGAACAAGTCACCATGGATAAGCTTAAATTTGGAGTACGCTGTTCTTGAAACAATTTGCAACAACTTCCTTATTTCCTTAATAACCTTAAGCTCAAAAACCACATGGTGTAAATAAATAAATAAATTGAGATAAAAACTTTTGATTTGACTGTACCGTTAGATCTACCTTAACTAAATATTTTAACTAAACATTTTCCAACTAAGTCTATTTTCAGTAGAATAAAAGAGATCAACGTAGCGATTTATCCCTGATGAAAAAAAAAAAATAAAAATGATAAGACTACAATAAATTTTAGAATATAAATAATATTTTCAATGAAGAATATCTCACTTTCTTTATGTTCATAGAAACCTGAAAGAAATCCTTGCTCAATAAATTGCGTAACGCCGACAGGATAATAAAAGGAATAAGGAGAGAGAGAGAGAGAGGGAGAGAAAGAGCAGACACAAAGAATTGGCAGCAAGTGTTATGCCGGAATAATAATGGAAGGTAGTCGCGATTTATAGATAAGGAAGCAGCAGGAGAGAGAAAGAGAAAGAGAAAGAGAGAGCGTGCGGTGGATGTGTACGTCGTGTATTGGATTACCATTTTTTATGGACCATTCGAGGCGAGAATCCTTGATGAGGGAATTTTCGTGCGAAAAAAGCGCCTGACTTGGTGGATTCGCGAACGTGCGGACGACGAGACGTTCGAGATATTATTAGATCGAGAGGGAGATTGACGCAGCGGGGAGTTGCCGGGATTTTATGTACGCGAGACAAAGACGGGCCGAGGCCAGAGAAGAAAAGGACGCGCGCTCAGCGATAAAACGATAACTCCGCTATTCGAGAATATGTGCGGGGGTGAAACCGCGAGACTCAGAAATCAGAAATCGAGACGAGAAAAGAGACGAAGGAAAAAGAAATATTCGAAGACGCGAGATTTGTGCGCGGGACGGTGGAGGTCATTTTTCGATCCAGGCAAAGAGAAATCGTAGTACAAGCAATTCCAAGCTGAAATATATATATATGTTACTCTCGTTTCATTTTTTCAATAAATTAATAAAAAAATAAATAAATTTTATAAAACTTTCGTAAAAATTTTCTCACATCGCACAGTTTTTTTTTAAATTAAAATTTTAACTAGCATTATATTTTTATGTTATAATTATATTTTAAAAAATGTTTTCGTGGTCGACTATATTTGTAGGATTAACAATAATAATACGAAAATCTTTGACATGGACTATTCGATAAATTTTACGAACATTTTATCAAATTTTTTGGTACTATGGAATGTATAGCCTGATGAATTATAAAAATTAAAATTTCGATCGTCATTTTCATTTTTTTCTCGTTTCAACTAATTTTAATCGTATTTCTTATTTTTCTTAATTTTTTTGCAGAAATAAGATATTAATTTTCTGATTTTCAACTTGAATAAAAATATTTATCAATGTCGTTTTTTGTTAAATGTACTAAATAATTTTGCAACCCAATAAATTTCAGGTTTCTATCCCTTCAACAACGATTTGCATACTTAATTTGCTTTTTTTTGTTTTTATGAAAACGTGATATTTGAGTAAACTTTTTCAAAAAAAGTTATTGCTACCCATTTGAGCGATTTTTCTTATACACAAAGATTTTATCATCTTTTTTTTGGAATATCAAATCATTTTATGGGCCAAAAATATCAATTGTTCCTCTTCTTCAACAAATTTTATTGGCATTTCAATGGGTTTTTTTTTGTGAAAGTTTGATTCTTGGATTTCGGTTCTGAAATCTTAAAGATTAATCGTATATCTGAGTCAAAATTTTTAAAAATTAAAAAATCTTTGCCAGTAATTCAAGCAGCATTCCTGAAAATTTTCTTAATTTTTTTCTCTGAATATTTTACATAATCTTGTATATGAGCCAAAAATATCAATTTTTTCCCTTCCCCAACAAATTTTATTAGCATTTCACTTTTTTTTTGTTTTTGTGAAAGTTTGGTTCTTGGATTTCGGATCTGAAATCTTAAAGATTAATCACGTATTTGAGTCAAAATAAAACAAAAAATTTGTCAAAATTTGCCAGAAATTCAAGCAGTACTTCTAAAAATTTTCTCAATTTTTTGTTCCCCCTAAGTATTAAATAATCTTATGAGCCAAAAAAAGTATCAGATTTTTTTCCTCCCCAACAAATTCGATTCGCATTCGCCTTTCGGTCGATTATTTTTCTCGAAAGTGAGATTTCGAGTCTTACGTCGTTCTCTATCGTCTTATAGCCAGGTATAAAATATAAAAAGAAGACATCGTAACCACTCGGGATATCGGAAGGTGAAACCGATTTAAAAAAAAAAAGAAATAAATGTGTATTCTTATATATAGTTATTGGTCGAAAAGCCTGCGACCCGGTAAGGCCGGTTATGCTAATCGCTCGACCGCAGCCATGGGGAGTCCCATCAGATTCTCCCGAAACGTTAACCCCACACAATTATCCATTATCCATATACGTATAAATATAAATCAGTAGGAAGGAATCCTATCCCCGATACTTGGCCTCTTTTCATTTGTGCCATTCTCTGAGCCATTTCTACACGAGTTCTTCTATTCAAAACGAACACGAATCTGTAACATTTCATTTTTCGCCCCAATTACAAATCAAATTTTTAATAAAAATAAAATATTTATTGTCAAACATTCTTTTCTGCTAAAAATCACATAATTATAGAGTATTTTAAAAATATATGTTTTGAGATTTTTATTAAAACATCAAAATAATGTTGATTGTCTTTCACATTAATTCTCATAATATATGAAAAACTTCTGCTGTGCTGAATTAAACAATGATTTAGGAATCGAGTTAAGAGTTATTAAGTATGTTGCATAAGAATGTAAAATATGTCTAAAAATATGACAATTCGATAGGAAATAAAATTAGCTTTCCATCATTAAGCATTAAATTTACATAGGTAACCAAATTTTCTGAGGATAAAAATACATTTAGAAATTATAAATTTACAGAGTGATATTTTGCTTTGTAAAGAGATCATTAATTTTTAATATTGAACAAGTAACACTGGTAGATATTAGAGAGTTATATGAGTTTTTGATATATCGTTCCTAGACAGGTACATTGAACGATATCACCAAAAAAAAAGATAAGTAAAATTTGTCTAATATTTTTGAATATAATTTTTTTGAAAACATTACTTTTTTTCAAAATTATGAATAAAAGTGACTCTCGTTTGAAAAAAATTATATAAAGTTTTCTCTTTATTTAAGTTTTTTTTATAAATTTAATTTTCGAATATTTTTATCGAATACTTTGAATTTAGGGTTCGATATAGAGGTGTGCCATATCAAACAATAGAATACTCATGCATTTCATGGAGAAATGGTCGTCATAAATGGATGAATAAAGTTTAAGAATTTTTGGAAATAATATAAAAAATTATCAAATAATTATGATTATACGCTACTTTTATTGAACATTGAACTTTTTTCATTTACACTCGACCCTATATAAATAATAAATCATACTATTATATTGATCTAATAGATTTTATGATTAACAATTGTTTCCACAATAATTTGTAAAAAAGTGGAAGAGGATTGTGAACGAGTGAAAAGCAAGCTTTATAAAAATCAAGAAAAAGTATTTAAATTCTCATTTTTATAAAATTCCTGTATCATTGTTTTTTTTAAATTAATATTTTTCTTCATAAAATTAAATAAAAATGAATGACTACCCAAACATTCGTTCTATATAGTGTATGATTGATTACGAATAATTGATATAATTCACAAAAGTTTTTACTGCAGACTTTTTTTATTTATTATATCACACTATTCATTTAAATTGTTATTAAAATAAATAAAAGCTTTTAATCTTAGTAGCAGCGAGCACGCGAATACGAGCAAATTTTTCACATTACGTGGAATACGATTTAATTATTTTTTAACAGTTTTTAAATAACTGCGGCATGCTCAAAAATTCCTGTCACAGGTGTAACGAATTAGGGATCGAGAGTCGTCGAGAGATGAGTTTCGTCGTTTAGACAAGGAATAAAAATGAGGGCCGGAGAGAAAAGAAAGGACGAGGGACAAAAATAAGAGTTGAAGGAAAAAAGAGAGATTCGAACAAGAAAAATTTGCATTCCAAGAGCGGAGAGGAACGTCGGGCCCCCGTGGCTAACCCCACGGGGCCAGAGGGAGAGCGAGTGAAAAAAAACGAACTCCTACAGTTTCGTGGACACGCTCTTCGCTTAATCGGGTTCAGGAAACGAGAGAAGAAGAAAGAAGGGAAATAAACGACGGAGGAAAAAAAAATGAAAAAAAAAACGAAAAAAAGTCCGAAATGAAAAATAAAAAAATGAAAAGTAAGGATAAATGGAAGAAGAACGAGCAGGAAAGGTAAACAGGCGGGAAAGTATGTTCACAGCGAATTTATATGTTCACGCAAATACGTTTAATTAGCTTAATATGACCATGAAAAGTCTTTACTCGAGTTCATTGTATTTCGCGCCTCTTCCTTCAGAGATCAGAATGTAGTACCCCTCATTTTCCACAGTGTCATCACAAAGTTTTAAAGCAATACTTCTTTTTTTTTT
>JAPYYW010004170.1:0-12591 GCA_030522545.1 Cremastinae sp. A BG-2022a
TTAAATTTTAAGAGGTTTCACTACGTAGAACTCGAGATATTTATTGTCAAAAATCACTATTTTCTGCAGTCTCCTATAAGAGCACGTGTTAAATATTGCGATCTTCAACTCTTGATATCTTGACTTCTGGGTAGTGAAACTTGTTGAAATTTTTCATAGTTCTTTATTGTGCTTCAAAGAAACTTCCTTTAGTTTTTAAAAAATATCCTAAGATTACGATTTTTTAAATTTTCATAAATACGTAACAAGTACAGGTGATCTTGGATAACCTTGAATTTTGAGTATGTTGTTTTTGAAACAATTAGCAAAAACTTTTTTTAATAAAAACCTCAAAAACCACATGGTATCGAAATAATATGACATAAAATCTTTTGTTTTGACTGCACTGATAAAACTACCTTAAATGATATTTTTAAATGAGAATATAAAAATTTATTAAATTCTCATATTTTAAAAAATATCGCTCATACATTCTTGAAGATTGTAATTTTCAATCGTAAATATCTTGAATACTAGATGGTGAACCTTTTTAAAATTTAGCATAGCTCTTTATTACACTCTAAAGAAGGTTCCCTTAGTTTTTAAAAAAATTAGTAAGATTTTTTTTCGTAATTTTCATACAAATATGGTAAGTATAGATCACGTGTTGGATGACCTTGAATTTTGAATATGTAATTCTTAAATTGATTTTCAACAACTTTTCTTAATAACTTACGCTCAAAAACCATATGTTGTAAAGATAAATTAAGATAAACCTTTTAATTTGACTGTACCAATAGAACTACTTTAACACGAAACTTACATAAAGAATAAAAATTTGTTGAATTCGAAAGAATTATTTTACTAAATATAGCAAACAAAATATATTTTAACTAATACATAAAATGTAATACATAAAAGGTATTCCTTGCACGTAAAGGCTATTTCTCCCCGCCTAACAAATTTTCTTTAATAATTATAAACACGATTGTCAAATTAAAACGAAATCCTACGAAAACGATAAAATGATATAGAACTATACTTAATGTTTTTTCAAGTTTAATTTTCGAATACACTTTAAATTTTTTTATATTTTGAAAAAAATTGTCATTTAAATTTTTTTATAAAAATGAATTTTTATTACCATATAAATTGTATAAAAATGTGTATCCAAGTCACTATATAACTTGCTACTAACTTACAAATTAGGAAAATATCTTTCTTACCGTAATAAATCCAGGATGAGACAGGAGCGATGGAAATTCCGCACTTGAAAGTTTTGTCGACGTCAGTCGCGAGGACCATTGCGGTGGCAAATCCTCCGTAACTCCAGCCTTGTATTCCGGTCCTATTCGCATCGATCCATGGAAACATTTTATGCAATTCCCTAGAAACAAATAAAATATAAAACTGTGTAAAAATTAAATTTAAAAAAATTAATTCTATAAAAAACTATATAAAAAGTTTATATAATCTCTAAAAAAAAATCAAAAGTTTTCAAAAGTAAAAAAAAGATGACAAGTCATGAAAGTATATGTATTCTGACAGAACAAAAGTTTTGATCTAGAAAATAATATTTGTTATAATATAATACGCAATAATGTTATTTAAAAAATATATGTTCGAAAAAAATTGAAAAATTTTTGTTTCATTTAACAAAATGTTTATTCCGATACATTCAAAGATATTTTTTTTTTGCAAATTGAACTGAATTCATTTTTCTAAATTCTAAATTTTACTATTCCTGAAAAAAGTGAGTTTTTTATAATACGAGCATCAACGCGGCTCGTATCATTATTTTTTAATCATAAAACGGGCAATACATTGTTTTGTAGGAAATTGACTGATATTGAAAAATGGTCTCTTGTGTTTAGTCGATTAGATGAAGCGTTAAGAAGATTTTTGTATATCTAAAATTGAATGTTAAAATTTTTAAAACCAATTATCTTTAAACCTTAGATATAAATATCTTTTTAACGCTTCATCTAATCGACTAAACACAAGAGACCATTTTTGAACAAAAATAATTATTTTCTCTGTTTTTCCAACTTTTACCTCAAATATCTTTGAAATGGTGAGATTAACAAAAAAATTTACAAGAGAACTTTTTTGTAGAGCGTTGAATTTCCTACAAAATAAGCTAGGACTTTTTTGGCTGTTGTTTCGTTAGGTAGTTAGAGAAATCTGACAGAGAAAACGTAACTGTTCCCATGTTAATCTTATGGAAAATCGAACAGTGCGGTATGCCCCCTGTTAATATTTTTATAAAGAGCTTAAATTTGTACAGGATTATTTTTATGTATAAATAAAACTTTCAAATAACCTGTTTCCGCGAAAAACGAAAAAAAAAACTTTTTTTTAAATCACCCTAAGGCGTATACTTCGTATAAATTCGCAAAATGCGCTCTATTCCGATTAATCGATAAGAGGCCTCATGTTTTTTTTAATATAGGAAAATGGAAGAAATTTTGATTTCATCTTTTTTCCATGAATTTGTCAACTTTTCAAAATTAAAAACTTGTCAACACCATACATCAAACATACATGATTAAATTTGTTCAAAATTTAATAATTCTGAAAAATTGGTTCATACATGCACATGACGTTAAAGAGAGTTTATAAAAATCTTAAACAAAATCTGTCGACGCTCATTTCACAAAACAACCACCTTAAGTGAACCTTTTGCAAATTTGACAAAACAATTTTTTATGTATTTCTTAAGAATATATCGAAAATGTAGCTACTTGTCAACGGTTTTTTCAAAACATGCCAATTTATCCTTAACTAATTTTTTTCCAACTAATATAAATATCTTTTAAGTGTATGTATACTGCGAAAATTTTAGGGATGTATGGGATAATTCCAGCAAAAAATAAATTCTTAACATTAAATTAGTAAAAACTAATTTAATTAGACTCTGGCTATTTCTAAAAAGTTGCCAATTATTTGAGTCTTAGTTTGACTATCAATTGGCAATTTGAGCATTTTTATTGTTTAAACAATTAAATTTAAAAAATTTTTGGTAAAACTTTTTTAAATTACCATTTATAAAAATTAACACTACTAAAAATATATTTAAAAAATGTACAAGAATCGCATATTTTTTACATTCGAATTCAGTGGAAATTTATGAATTCTCCATAAGAAGCAATGTTAAATCTCAAAAAATGTGGAGTTTAATAACTATTAAAATATTCAGTAAAAAGTTTTTAAATTTCGCAAAACATTTTTTTCATGTACTTAAAAACAAAATATCATAAATTTATGAAATTCTAATTTTTTTTTAAAATAACGCTCATGCATCCTTAACAGTACAGTATGTTTACTAAATAAGTATTATTAGTATCATTAGTATAATATATTATTATTATTTTTTAATTATTATATCAATAGTATTATTTTACTATTATTGTTTAGTATTATTAGCTATAAATATATATATATATATGTATAGTAAATTGAAAAAGTACTTCGTGACAGCAATTTGGTCCTCGATCTCAACCGTGCCGAGTCTTCGATAAATTGCGAATAGCATTTCGCTTCCCTTGTTGGCACTTCCACGCCCGTCTATATAAGCCCAAATTACGCTGCGATTTGTCGCGTAATAAGCGTTGTTATTCAACTTCCACTCATCTGTGATCCAAGCCGTGTTTGGCCCTGCATAACTGTAAAAAAGAACAATATTCATCATTGTTAAAAATATATCAATTTATTGTTATGAACGAAGACAATATAGTTTTCAATGAAAAGATAGCTTTTGTTTATATCTAGTTGCTATGATTTCGTTTACAAAAAAAATCTAGAGTGTTCCTCTAGAAACTTGCTGATACCAAAAAATATTAATAAATTTAGTTAAAATCATTTGAAATGAATAAATTCATTTTAATGAATAAATTCATTTTAATGAATAAATTCATTTAAATGAATAAATTAAAAATGAATAATTTCATTCTAATTCACTCACATTTTTTAATTCCTTGAATTTTTAATTCATTTAAAATTTATTAATTTAAAATTGAATAATAAATTTATTCATTTATATAAAATATAAAAATATGTATAATATGTATATTCTCATAATTCGAACAATCATAAAAAAAGAGATATAAGGTAATTGTCTGGAAACTTTCCCTTACAGAGGGGTGGACACGGAAGAAAATTGTAGAGACAAGAACAGTGTACACAATTCCCAAAAAACACGAGTCGTCGCCTTCCCCTCCTCTTCCCCCCTCTCCCACTTTACTCACAGTTACAATCAAAATTTGGATTTTTTCCATTTCTCGGTACACAAATCTTTCACGTACATTTACCTTTCTGGCTACTGACCGAGAGTTAGGAAGCAGGTAGCTTTAACATAATTTTGACAATTATTGGGGTCGAGTGTGTGAAAAAGAAAAGATTTCTTTTGCGAACTTTAGAATGAAAAAAATGTGAAAAAGGTGGTTAGCTAAATTTGAGCCAATGATCACAATATTTATTGAATTGTAACTGTAATTTAACATTACCAATTTAAGTAATACATTGATAAATGTTGCATTTTTTCAATTTTGTAATTAAATAATGGAAGTAAAGTGTATAATAAAAGCCCCATATTGCGACGTTCCCAATTGTGCGACCATAGGTCGCTATTCTGTCCAGTATTTATTTTGCACATTGCGAGAGAGAACGACGATCTCGTGTGTATTCTCGAGAGAAAATCATCATTAAAAAGGGTAATAAATAATTAATATCCAATAACTCTCTGTACCCACAAAGGCATACGAAAATGCCAAATAATGAAAAATATCGCGAGTGGAAAATGAGTGACCACGAGTGAGAGTGAGAAAAGTTTAAATAAATAAAAATTATTTAAATATGACGAATTTGATTCGCGAATCGTCATCACGAGATTCGTCTCGTCCCTAGAAATGGCGGGAGTATGGTACTACACGTAAAAATCGTAAAAAGAAGAGTAAAAATTTAATCGAAGTAAAAACTGTGAAAAAGTCATTTTTCTGTTGGGTGAGGGTAATGACGAGGTTCGTCTCGTCAATCCGAACAAAAATGTGTGTGCCGCGAGCACTGAAAATAAAATAAAAACCTGTAAAAAAACACGATTCACAGTAACACGATGTATCGCACAATGATCAGAAAAAAAGACATTTTCCATATTAACTGCGCTAATAACTCGGGGTTTTCGGCATAAACAAGTTTCATAAGCATAATTAGAATAAATTAGAATAGTTTCCGACCCTGAGTAAATAAAAAGATTTGTCTAAAATAATGGTCTTAAAAAATGCCATGTAGCGTTATATTTCTCAAGATCGCGTTTTGTCCGTCTTTTCTGTTTCACGTTTTAGGCACTAGTTGGCGTTGTCCCAGCGGCGCTCTCGCAAGCGCGACGTGCCTCGAGAGTAAATAAAAGTGCCTCAGCTACGAAATTAATCAGCTTCAGCAACAGCTTTGACTCCAGATTAAACCTATATCACTATGAAATGAAATGATAATTACCTGGTCTATACGGTTGTGTGTGAAGACATGCGCAATGCGCTTCCCTATTAAGGGTGTCTTTCAAGTCAAGTTGAATACTTTTTACAATTTTGATTTGAAAATGCTTTGTACTGTAATTAAAGAATACTAAAATAAAGCACCACATTTTTAGGAATAAAGAATTATCGTGATGATGTAATCCAACAAGTATATTTAGTAACATTAAAACTTTTATTAAAGTTGTTGTTTTGAATTTTGAATAAGGTTAAGAAACCTGTCAATGCGTAAGGTATTACTTTATAGGGCTCTGGGTAACGGTTTATCGTCATTTATCGTTAATAATTAATAAAAATAGGCCCGTCACTTCAAGTTTTTCTTTGTCCTACAGATTTAAAAATGTTTAATTAATATAACAAATAGTTTTTGTAGAGTCACTCATATGCAAAACAATTGCTTTTTGAAAATGAAGGTAGGGAATTGTGTTCTCGCATCTACTCAATGTTAAAAATCGAATTTTAAAATCGAATCGAACAAAAAAAATAAAATTAATATTGAATATTCAATTATATTTTTTAAAAATTATGTTTACATGTGTCCAAAAGTGAGCTCTTGCAGGAAGTGTCATAAATGGCCTGTATACCGGGTGGTCCAAAAAAAGATTTTTTTAAGTTACAAACACATTTTTAATATCTTCGAGAATGATAAAAAAGTATTGTCTTAAAAGACTTTTGAGAAAACTCAAATTATAGATTACTCAATTGTAGAAAAAAAAAAGAAATTTTTTCAATATTCCAAAAAATAGAAAAAATTCCAATCACATTCCCCACTGTGGCTTAAAAGTTGCGTAATATAGTGTACAATTTTGTGAAAATTTTATAATAAAATTGAAGAGGTCGGACTTTATGAAAATGTCGATTTTAATCTTTAAACGTTAATAACTAAGTGATAATTACTTCGAATTATTTTTTTTCATTTTTTAAGACATTTAAATACGAAAAATAATGATATCCTAATATTTTAAGATATCGATATTTGTTCCTAACCTATGATTAATTGAAATTTTTTTTGCACAAAAAATTTCATAAAGTTCTAAAATTCATACCTCAATACACGTTTAGAATAAAAGGCTAATTGGTGTACAAGCTGCTTTTAGTACGTCCTAAAAAATTTAAAAAATCGCGAAATCGAAGAGGGTCGGGTCCAATCACGTGTCAGTTGGTGTAAAATCACTCATATGTAAATTTGAGAATTTACAGTGTGTTCTGTGATTTATATCGTTATAATTAGTAAATAAATAGTGACAGTGATAGTGATAAGTGCAACGTATACTGCTCCGATAAAAAACTGAAGGTAAGGATGAAAAATAAAACAAGTTCTTTAAAACTTTTTGAGTGGACACTTATTTAATAGTCTATCCATGACCCATTATTTTCAATCACTTTCCGAAACCGTTGAGGCATTGAATTACACATTTTCTTATTACATCGTCCCTTAATTTTAGGTCTTCCCACTACGCGGACATGTGGTCAAACAGACCTTCGACGTGCTGGTCCTGGCCGGACCTCCAGTTTCCCACCATGATACCTGCAACAAATTAAATCGTAAGTTAAAAACGTAATTTAATTATATATTTTTTTATTTCAAAAAAAAAACTTAATTCTTACTCGAAACATTTCCGATTGGGTTTAAGTCTGACGACTTGGCTGGCCAGCCCAGGACACGAATTTCCGGATGTTCGTTCAGCCATTGCCTTGTCACCTATGACTTATGCACGGCACTATTGTCGTACATAAAGGTGAAGGCTGTGGCTTCAGGGAAACGTGTCCTTATAGCTGGCAGCATAACATCTCGTAAAATGTTTACATAGTCGCCAGACTTCATGTGCGCAGGGACCCTGGTAAGCTCCATAACTCCGACACTCGAAATGCAGCCCCAAAAACCGCATGCAATCCGTCCACTGGATCGATTTTCTATAACATATTTTTCCTGTAAGGAAAATTGCCGACCACGGGGACGATATACATGTCGGCGCCCATCGTCTGAGGTTTTAAAGGCCTGGGTAAATAAAAATTTTATTTTTCATCAACAAATGAAATGAAATGAATTAACTAATGAAATAATTTTTCATTAAGATATTCAATAATATAAACATTACTTACTTTCTCATCGAACCATATCATATCTCATCGAACTTTGGACCAATCGTCTACGGTCCAATTTGCATATTCTTGTACAAATTGAAAACACTCGCCCCTGTTTGCTTCTGTCAAAGCTATTTTTTTACTGGCCTATGAGCTCTCATTCCGATCTTCCATCGATTGCATCTTTTTATACAGAGTGTATATATGTAAATCCTATCCTCGTTACGCATGAGTTTTAATGTTCAACCAGGCCTCCTAAACTAACCATTAAGTATTGTTTTCTTTTTTCAATAAATGATTACGAAACATTTTTATTCTAATTTATTTATTTAATAAACTATTTAAAATTACTCGTAGCAAATGAATTCATATTAATGAATGAAGTAAAATAGAAACTTTATGTAACTTGATTTTAAAGTACAAGTAACTGTTGTCGAAACTGTGTTCAAATACTGATAGAGAAGGTCTAATTTTCTTATGCAATGCCTTCTAAATGTTTCACATTTACAATAAACTTTCTGTTTATTGAAACTTATTTTCCTCTTCAGGTGATTGGGCAATTTTTACGTGACTTTTTTTAAATTGATTAATATAGTATCAATGACGCACTATGTCGAATTTTTTTCCCGTTCGTACACAATTGAAAATCAATTTTAATGCTTCCTGGAATTTCTATTAAAAATAAAAATAAAAATAATAAAACTTTGTTGTGTTCGAATGTGAATTCAACTTAAATCTAATTCTGCAATTGAAAAAAAAATCTATAGTATGATTACATCAGCTATAATTTTTATATTTCATATTATCTATTTTTAGTTTAATATTCCAGTTTAAAAATGTCTTTTTTTAATCGTTTTAAGAAAACAAACTATTTTTTAAGTAATAAATGTCAATATTTTTATTATATAAAAATTAATTTTCTACTTTGTTAAATAAAGATCATGATTTTTGTTGTATTTCAAATGATTGCTAATTTACAGAATATAAGTTGGGCTACCACTTACTTTAAAAAAAAGTTTTCAAAGATCAACTGCTTCTTGTATCGATAACTGCATTTTATTGTATTTTTCCCGGTTACTTTTACTCAATTGCGTTTTTCTTCAATTTCTGACATTTTGATGTTAGACATTTCAAACTGACAAATATAATTTGAGCCACCGATTTCAGAGCGGATAATAAATGAAGTTAATCTCATTGAACGATCGAACTCGCGTCATCGCGAACTAATTAGAATCGCGGATAAGCGGTGACAAAACTACTTTATATAAGAGGATTACACTGCAAAAAAAAATTTAAAAAATTGTACTTTCTTATTCAATACTAATAAACTAACTCGTCAAATTTAAAAAAATCGCCCTCCTTGAGGTCAAACGTGATAAAGAAATTCAGATCTATACATCTTTGTAAGGTTGTGTGGAAATTAAATGATGACTATAAAGCTTCTAATTAAAATTAAGACGAGAATTTTCCTTTTCTTTTCCCTTCACCCGGCGCGGCCTGGGGGTCAATGGCTGCCGGGGCTCTTTGACGATTTACGATTAATTACTAATAGTCGGGCGCCAGTTGAAATTTCATTCGACGATATATTCTATAATTTTATTCTTCCCGGTAGAATGCTCAGGGTGAGCTGAGAAAGCAGATTCGGTCAGAAGGACCCAGAAAAGGGAAAGCAAGCTCTCTCAAACAAAACTTTACTTATTTTTGACGAATCTCGCCCTTTTTTTCCTTCACTTCGTCTCCTTCGACGATCTAACAATTCCAGACGGATTTATGGATTGACAATCTTTATTCGACGTTTATTACACTTTTTTATCTCGACAATTGATGGTATAGGTCCCTCGAGGATTTACAAATTTTATTTATTGAACGATCCGTTTTTGCGATTAACCGTGCCTATCGCACGGTACCTGATCCTCTTCTGTTCTTGCTAGCGCGAACTTGGTCGCGCTGCCCTATTCCTATCCCCTCTTTTTTTCTCTCGGGCCCTTTTGGGTGGTCAACGATGACTCCCTCGGACGCTTGACGAAAATCTTTCGTCGCGCGTAATTTAAATACGACATCGTGACAGACTCTCGTTGAGGTAAGAATTTTCTCGTTACAAGATATTAATTGTTAAAAGTGGCTATTTTTGTCTGGCATATTGCCTGGTATTGCCTTCATTGTCTCGTAACCGTTTCTGCATTTTATTATACCGATATTTACACCGTTATGACTAACTTCATCCTAGATGCTCAAATTGACGTATCGTTTAATTGGACCATCTATGAAATTATCTATGTGTTATATGATAACAATTGATTTAATGTGATATTCAAAATTTTATCTTTATTTTAACAAATTGTGTTGTACGTGTGGTATGTTATGCTCTAACTGTAGAGGATGAAGCAGAAAGAAGAATGAATGAATGAATTGGTGATCGAGCGCTCACGCGAGTTTTGTTTGTCAGAACGACGCGCTCTCAAATTCGGAAAAATTTAAAATGACCAATTAACAGTAAGGTGACAAAAAGTTGTCACCACCTACCAAAGGAGGACGGCTGGAACAAATCATGACTTCTTTTCCTGATGTTTTCCGCTTTCCTGCTATAAAGTGAAACTTGAGTAAACGCACAGTTCGGATTTAGCTTAATACTTTACAATGCGGGAAAGTCCGCTCAAACTTTATTTTGCTTTATAATGCGGAAAGTCCGATTAAACTTTTTTGTTTTATAACGCGTAAAGTCCACTCGACCTTTTTTATGATTTATTTTAACCTTAGCGATCGGTTAGAAAATTTGTTCGGCTTAATCCCCGATGGTTGGTCGACGGTTTCGAAGATGTTATCTCGCGACGGAACACTATGCTTCGTCGTTTTTTAAGAATGTGCTTATTGTCATGAACGAGATGAATGGCTACATTGGACTTTACACATCGGATAAAATACCTAATAGTTCGAGAGCCCACGACCAAAATTTTTGTCTCATAACAATACGGCCAAAACCGCATCAAATCGATAGATTTGATTGTTCTGAACTCGAAAATACCAATATCAGACATTTTCCGCGTAGCGTTTGACCTGATCTAATTTTCAAAAATGTCAACAAATTTTGCCGATCTGCATCATAGCAATACGTCTGATTCTCAGATTGTAGTTTAATGATAGCTCTGACATACCGAAAACATATGTTTCAGACGAAAATAGTGTAGCGCGAACCCGAAAGATCACTTTCAAAAATTAAAAATGACACAAAAAAATTATCATAGCAGTTCGTCTGAAAATGGTCTTTACGAATAAATATGGGTTAGTTGATGAGAAAAGAATCATTTTCAGACGAAAATTGTATAGCATTACATTTCCAGACAGTTTTGAAAATGTTAACAAATTTTACCGATCGGTATCATAGCAATATATCTGAAAATTGTTGAACATGATATAATGAGTTTTCCAAATGCCAAAAAAATTATTTCAGACAAATTTAGTGTAGCACCAAATTTAGTTATTCTGTTGTCTGCATCGACATACCGCACGGGTATAATACAACAAAATAATACAACGTTTTTTTCGTTTTTGGCAGTATATTTGATATCGAAAATGTCTGAAAACAGTTTTTTAGTAATCCCGGTAACCATACAAAAGATTAAAAAAAAAATTATCCGGGCTGCTATGAGACAGGTCGGCTAAATTTGTTGACATTTTAAAAAATGTGCTCAGGCTATATGCTACGCACAAAATGTCTAAAAATAAACTTTTTCGTCATAAAATTATAAAATCTATATACATTTTCAATATCAGACGTATTGCCATAATACCGATTGCTTTTTTTTTGACACAGCAGAAATAGCTTCTCACGCAGTTGCTACTCTTTTGACTGTTACTACACCCCCAGTCGGGTTCAGAATCATATAATTTAACGATTTTATATGGTTTCAGCCGTATTGCTATGACACATGATTTTGGTCGTGGGCTCTCGTACTATAAAGGGCAGTATTTGATTTTATGCCACGTGCAATTCACAAAGTTATTCGTTCTGAAGATGGAACATATTACATTATGTGACGAGAATGTCACTTTTCAGTAAAAATTGTATAACGCGCTGTTTTGCCTCTCGCTCTGATATACATCGAGCTCGCGTACGGTTGGACGGTGGCCGCATTAGAGCACCGTCTAATACCATTATTTCTATTTTTTCATGGACGAGATTTCGAGATTGAATAACGCGCTGCGATGTGGTCCGTCGCTAGAGCAAAAATTGGGAGAAAGGCGCTTTCCCCTTCCACTGCGCTAGGATCCGAGGGCAAGCGATTCTTAGGCGAACCACGAGCCCGATAAGATTGACTCTAGTATTTTGTGAGCCCATGAGGCAGGAGAGCGAAAAGAATTGTAAAGCGCGTAGAGGTGATTGAGTCTGTACAAATAAACTTGGGCATAATTAATTCAGCGCAATTTATAAGGAGACCCTCGGGAATTCACTCATTCCCCCTAAATCAACGCTAAGACGGGACGATCCCGGGAAGGACAGGGCGATAGCGAGGCTTAAGGATGATGTGTTCAAAAACGAAAATGATGGAAATGTTTTGAAAAATTTACACAATAATAAGTATCATCTCTAAAAGGTTGTGTAAAAATTTCACGACGATTAGGAAAAATGGCTATTTTTTGTACCTTCCCATAAGAGCACGTGGTAAAAGTTGTAATTTTGTGTAATAAATATCTCAGTAACGAGCTTCCTAATTTAAGGATGTTGTATCATGACAGTTTAATCAAAAAGTTTCAACTCATTTTTTCTCACATACCGAGTGGTTTATGAATCTAAGTTCATTAAGAAAAGTTGTTACAAATTGTCTCGAGAACAACATACCCGCAATACAAAGTCGTCCAAGGTCAAATTTACTAGTTATATGATTATCAAAATGTCGAAAAAAATTTTCGACAGATTTTTTTAAAAAACTAAACATACATTCTTTAATGTTGTGTAAAGCTGCATGCCAAATTTTATAAGGTTTCACCGTGCCGAAGTTGAGAT
>JAPYYW010004171.1:0-12210 GCA_030522545.1 Cremastinae sp. A BG-2022a
AGTTGAGGCAAAAATCATCAAGTGAAATTATTTTCAAGTTAATCTGACGAAAATTAATATTAATGTTCCTTGATGGTATATTAAAATACGTTTAAAATTTAAGAAAGATTTATCGTACAGATGTCGAGATATTCATTGTGCAAAATAATAACTTTCAACACGGCGTCTTATGAGAAGTCATAAAAAAATTCGATTTTCAAAGATAAATATCTCGATTTGCAGATGGTGGAAGTTATTGAAATTTCGACACAAGTTGGGTATCATATTAATCTCAATGTGTGCCAAATTTTAACGATAAAAGTTGATAATACCTCCTTAAGGGTGTCTATCAAGAAAGTCAATCATGATAGAAATGCGTATTTTTAGGATCAAACGATAGGAAAAGTTTCAAGCTTCAAAATGCGCACAAAAAAATATGCCTTTCCCGACTTTTAAACGAAGGCATTTGAGATTGAAAATTCGATTTTTAACATTGAGTAGATGTGAGAACACAATTTCGTATACCTTTATTTTCAAAAATCAATTGTTTTGCACATGAGTGACTCTTTATAAAAACTGTTTGTTATATTAATTAAACATTTTTAAACCTGTAGGAGAAAGAAAAACTTGAGATTACGGACCTTTTTTATTAATTATTAACGATAAATGATGATAAACCGTTACGCAGAGCTCTCTATAGTAATACCCCAAGCATTGACAGGTTTCCTAACCTTAATCAAAACAACAATTTTAATAAAAGCTTTTATGTTACTAAATATATTTGTTGGATCACCACGATAATTCTTCATTCCTAAAAATTGTACCCTTTATTTTAGTATTCTTTAATTACAGTAAAAAGCATATTCAAAAAAAAATTGTAAAAAGTATTCAACTTGACTTGAAAGACATCCTTAAATAAATGTCAAGATAAATTTAGTTGATTGAAACAAACTTTTCTCTTTTAAATAGTAAAACTATTTAACTTACACAATTATATAAAGTAATGTGGTTACATAAAAACATTTATATAGATATATTAGGTATAATACAAGAATTACATAAAATGCTAAAAAATGAACATCAAGTACGTGAATCACTATTTATACATGCGACAATCCATCAAAATCAAACAGGTAGTTGAAAACTTGTAATTTGAAACTGGATCGGCTTTCGATGGTTCTTACTGCCAAGTATGCTACCGATATTCGAAAGAAAGTATAGAAAAGAATTTCCCAGGCTCTATTTTCTAAATAGAAAGATGAGCATTTCTCGTTTAATAAAGAGTATAGAGACAATGACTGCAAAGAAATAATAATGAAATAATAATTATCTGCAAAAAATTTGTAATGTCGATTTTTAAGTTAAAAATTAATCTACATAGTCGTATTCATTCGTAAATGGTCAATTTTAGCGTTGAGCTACAATATAATGAGGTCATTGTAAACTAGGTAGTCATAGTTTGTGATAAGAAAAGTAAGAGTTTGGGCCAAAATTATTCCCAGATCGCGTGACATGGAATTATGATGAAATTTTAGCTCAAAGAGAGTTTTACCTTTCTCGAAGCATATAATGATTTTCCTACGATAAATTATAAAATAAGTTATTGATTCGTTTTTTAAGAATATTTAACAAACAAAATAAATGGCATGAGGATAAAATCCTCCCACCAAGTATTATTTATAAAGTAATCAATTTTTTAAGCATCATTGGTAAATGTCTACTTTTGATTTGGGGATTGGGAGAGGAAGGAATTTGTAGGAGAGGGATCCCATAATACAATGGCGAAGAGAACAGGCGTCGAACTCCTCCCCTTGAAAAGTTATTATTAATAATAATTTTGAAAATTTACATTTCACGGGAAGCACAATTTCAATATATTCTCGCCGTTTCCCGATGTTTGAGACGGTTTGTTTACAATTTCACGATGCTTATGACTCTCTAGTCAATGTTTTCGATTCTTTGCATTGCTCGCCTTAAGTTTATAATTCTTGACCACATTATTATGCCTATTATTCAAAATTAGTATCACTTTATTCGCTCGAGCGTTAAGCAAAAATATGAAACTGTACGAATTTTTGCATTTGATAGACAATCAAGAAAAAGACGGGGTCAAGAGGAGAAGTATTATTGTGATCTGTGCCCCCCCCAGGATCTTGTGCGTATTTTGAATAATCTAAATCTAAAATTGTGCTTCTCATAAAAATTAGATTTCAAAATTTTTATTGTTAATAATTTTTTAAGGAGAGGGGTTCAACGTGAGTTCTCTTTGTCTTTGTGTTATGAGATCCCTCCCCTACAAATCCCCCCCTCCCGATCTCCAAATCACGTGGGGTCATAAAGTAGACATTAACCGCATCATTTTTTTCAATGGATTCCTTTTTTGGATCGTATAAATAAAAATTAATGCACAAATAAAAGTATAAACTCAAAAGGCGATTCGAGTTGAAGAAGGATTAAAAACTTGCTTCGTCGAAACGTGACCGACGCGCTGACAAATTATTCGCAATTAGCGGTTTATCCTGTGAAACGGTTGTCCATGCAATTACGCGAAATAGTTATTCGATTCGATGGACTCGCCTTGCATGGATTTCCGAGTTTTGCAAGCGTGTCCGTAATTTGATAATTGTTGCGTCGAATGACAAAAGCGTTACGAAAGTTTTGTGATAAATGATACCGGCGAGGAGTCTCCGCAGTAATCAAAGCAAAACTTTTCGGCGCATCCTTCGTAAATTGCTGGCCCCCGCTCGCTTTTTAATAGATCGATTTCCTTGCGGCCCTCGCTCCCGGGAGACTTGATAAAGTGCGGAGTCTTATTTTTTTCCCATGCCCGCGGCACACGTCGTACCTTTCAGTCTCACGTGCACCAGTCGCGTTTCACTTCCGGCATAAACGCTTCTAATTATCTTTACTTTTTTTTCTCATCATTCCTATCCTCCTCGCGATTAAAGAAGAGCAAATATAGCGCAAGCACACGCGCAAGTCTGCACGTTGACTTTTGACGGAGGGTATAATTCTGTGGAGCTGGTACACTACGTTTGGATGGTGATCGATACTCGATCGCTTTAAGAGGCGTATTAATTGCCCACGTCCTGGTATGTGATTCCTCTAATTATCGGGGTTAACCGCGACAGTTGATTAATCGGCTTGAGCACCACTCATCTTGTACATATACCTCGGTGTTCCTCTTTTTACATTTAAGCCGCGTAAGTTCATTGGCTGTGCTCTTTACACAAAATCACTCTGCTCGTTGATCTAGAGATACAACGATTTTCCAGTTATTCTATTATTATTTCTTCCCCTAAAAAAATTGTAAAAAGAAAATAACTCAAATAGGAGATTATTAAAATAAAAAAGGCTTCTGAAGTTTATAAACCAAGAATATGCATTGAGAGAAATCACGATGGTAGATTGATATACAAAGTGATAATTAAGCATCTGTTATTTTAGAACTGTATAAGTATTTTTTGTAGGAGAATTAATTATTGGAGTAGTAAAAAAGTATTGTGATGATTTTTTCTATTTTACCTAGTAAATAAGCAATTCAAGAACATCTAAGAGTAGAAATTGTCAAAATGTTCCAGAAACTTCCATGCCAAAGGGCATATTGGGATCTGACAAAAGTCGCTATGACATCTAGCGGAAAATTTTAAACTACCGTAAGAGTTCACCTCTTCAGATGTTTTACGTGCACGTATGCTTCCACACTACTCAATTGTACTTTTATGGCCGCCATATTATCTCAAGCCACGCCTCCATGTCAGATCCCAATAAGACGCTCATTTGATGCTCAGACAGTATTAGTAACTATCAATCAAATACCATTTCAGGTAATTGCCTATTAAGAACATTATACAAGGACATTCTGCAAAATCTGACTAGCCTAATTATGTGCGACGTATTCAATAACAATGCAATTCATCATGCATTCAGCACTATTATGTTGGGTAGAAGATTACCATTTTGGTGATGTGTCCTTTGATGGCAAACCTAAATCCAGCAGGAAACTATATTATTGATGAGTATATAAACATTGCGATCTCTCTGAAACAATATTTTTAATGAATGACATTATTTTATAAAAATTTTATATTTTGATAAAGTGAAGCTTTTATTCTGCAAGGTTCTTTTACTTATATTTAGGAATGGATCTAAATAGCATGCATGTATTTAGATAAATATATATGATAATCATCGAATAGTTGTCATTTTTTTAATTAACAAGATCCACTGTACTTTTTTCTCAGTTTGAGTTTCGTGATCGCAAAATGTGGAGAAAAAGGAAGATAAATGCATGAAAAAAAATCGGAAAAAACTGCAACAGTTGCGTACGTAAGGAAACAAAATAGTGAATCCGAGTAGAAGAGCATTTAGCTCGAAGCGCCTATCGCTTTTTGCATTTAATTTACGTGTTCCACGTGGTCCATGCACTAGAACGCGAATGTATATCTCTGCTGCACGCGCACGTATCTTATTTTTTTTTCTTGTTTCAAACTCTCGTTGAGAATAACCTCCATAGTATCGAGGCACTGATATTGCGATCTTTTCTTTTCCCGCAAAATCCTTTTTCTCTATCTCAATTTTACTTCTTTTTTTTTCATTCCATCATCGTGTATTGGCCTGGCGCATGTACATCTATTTGGAATGGTGCACGTATTTAGCACTCGCGCGTGGCAACGATAGCAGTTCTCACGTTTCCTTCTTCCTCGAACGTGACTCTATTGAGAGAAGTGTCGAGAGAAAAGTATTCCCAGCTGATACAAGACTCGGAACTTGGGAAAAGTTTCATATTCTGTAGATTCGTCTCTCGCTCTCTCTCCCTACGTTTCCGACGACTCGTCTCGTTGGACGTCTCCGTGACGAAGCTTCGCAAGATTGTACAAGTTTGTGCGAGTAAACTATTTCAATATATACCACTGCGTTATTACTATTGCTGACCGAGACTTCAGGAATGCCTGAGAGCTATGCGATCATAGTGTGGCATATTCATTGATCGAATAAGTTCGGTTATTCAATTATTAATAACCCAATGAAATTTCATCAGATCGCTTTTATTCTCTGAAATAATAATTTACACGAATCCATGATAGTTCACTATATGGTTAATTCTCCCATCTATTCTAGTCAAAAATGGTGTTATTGAAGCGCAAACATCTTCAAGTTACAATGAACGAATACTTGCTTAGATACATGAAAATGCACTAAAAATTCATTTAGCTTTTTATAATTGTCTATTTTGAAGAGTTTGTAACAATTAATTTATGTGAGAAAAATAATCTCGAATATTTTTCATGTTATCTCTATTAAGTCAATGTTTTATTTGCACCGGAATGGTTTAGATTTTCTTTTATTTTAAAGAAGTAAGGAAGTTCATATATCTCTTATGAAGTATCCCTAAAATGGATCTTATTTTATGACTGTTTATGTTTAGATATTTTGTATTACATAAACATAAAATTTATTTATCAAACGATATAATCTCTTTCTGGTCTGTATATCATGATTGTTTATAACAATTTCTCGTATCAAACGACTAAAAAATATAGATGGTGCATCTCGTATTGGCAGAAAATTATAGATTAAAAGATAAAAATATTCTAAATGGTCTTCCTAAACTATAAGGTTTCCTTTAGAATTTTTGAAATAATCAAACCTGCATATAAACGGGTGGGAGTTGAAATTCCTAACGCTAGAATATCGACGAACTAAAAAATAGAATATTCGAAGTTCAAATGTGCAGATAGCGAAAACTGAGATATTCAAAAGTATTGTTTTAGACGAAAAATTGTACCGAATATACATTCATCGAAAAGCTTTTTTTTAGAACACTTATAAATTGGAAAAAGTGAATATATCACTGATCCTTCAGCCACTAAAAAGATTCTTTAATAAACAATTACGTAAAAAAAGCAAAAAACATTTCATATACGTTTCTTCAAATATAGGGGATGTGGTGGGGCAAAATGGGCCCCGAAAATTTTTAATGCGCAAGGTGTTTGAGGGTAAAATGGGCCCTCTAGATTTTAAAAAACCTATGTACGAATATTTTTTCGAGTAAAATGGGCTTCTAAAATTTTTATTAAGTAGAAATGATTAGTTGGGAATAATTATAATTTTCCATAATTATCCTCCAGAATTGCACACATAGAACGCTTGCAAAGCGCTTATAGCAGTCCATTTTAAATATTGTGATGTTTTATCGCGAAAATACATTTTTCTCAAATTCATCAATTAGTTGTTAAACAAGAAAGTAACAAGAAAATTTGATTCAAGTTTCTAAAAGCTTAATTTTTGTCCAAATTTTTATCATTATCTGTCAGTGCATTTTTGTACTAAATACATGGCAAAAAAACTTAAAAATATGATACGAGTAAAAAAACTCACACTACAAAATTTTTTTTTGTTGGGGCTCACCTTGCCTCACATTTTTCATTTTTTAAATTTATAATCAACACAGCAAATTAATACCAAATATTTGACAAGGGACTAAAAAAAAGTGAAATGACTGAAAAAAACTGAGGTTTCAAACATTTTTTTCTTAAGGGGCCCATCTTGGTCCCCGCCCCTTCCCTATGTATTTTTTTTTAGAAAAGATCGCATGAAGATAATCTCGAAAAGAAATTGCTGTAAAGATCTACGTTAAAAAAATTATCGCGAGAAATGATAACTGATCTTTTGGCCACGAAACAAACGCTTTTGAATAAACACGTTTGTGAGATTACAACTCCGAATAAAAAAAAGTGATAACAAAGGAGCTTTTCACACAGGGTTCATTAACACCGTCATGTGTATCACACCTCTCGAGGAGAGCGCACGACCGCGCTTTTATCCTCGTTATATATACTCGTGTACCTCGCATCGGTTTGTGAGGTAAAAACCAGAAAAAAAAATTCACGATACGAACGGCTTCTTATCTTCTCCGCTTACTTCTCCATTTTTCATCAGAATGTGCAATATCCGCACGTTTCTTCGATTTATAAAATACATATATGTTGATGAACCATTTGAGACGCACAAAGACGAGTTTCACAGGAAACCACGTGCCTTTTTTTCAAACGTCAGCGTCTTCGTCTCTCAATTTGAGAACTCTGGAATTCAGTATAATTCAGCACGTGGCGTTTTCGCGCATTCCGCGAGCGAACTTCTCTGATTTCCCGACTCGTATTTCGTCACCGCGCATCAAGGCCCCACGCGTGCAAACGCCAGCAAATTATATTCTTATCGTAACTGTTGATTTCGCGAAATTCTTTCCTTGGCTGTTTTCCTCGTGCACGCTCGGGGAGCGAGAAAATATGACAAATGCAGCGGTGGGAGGGATATAAGAACGGGACGAGAATCCGAGGGAACGCCTCCGACGACAGGGTGTCCGGTTTCATAAACTCGTGCACACTTGAAATATGCACGAAGCCATGGAGACAAGAAGAAACAGAGAGAAAGGTTGTTGCACTCTCGAGCCAGACGTGCGCGCGCGAGCGTGCATATATACGTTACTTGTTTAAGAATTATAAATTCGCCTCGTCGTCGAATTTCTTTGATCAAACTCCCTGAATGACGCTCTAAAAATAATTTTTTTTTTCTTCATTTGCTTTCAGATCGTACGTTGCAGCACCAGCAAAGTGGCTCTCATCGAGGTAAGTCTTTCCTCACGAAAATTTTATTCTGCGTATCGATCCGGGGATAATTTATTCCCCGGATTAAGTTTTTGCGTCGAGCCTCGTTGGGAACACGATAATTATTTCAGCTCGAACATCTCGACTCTGATTACCCTGTCAAATCTTTGCTTCGCGATGTACGAGCCTCGAGATGATGAAAAAAAGTGGGTCAATCCCACAACGCTACGCTATGCAGTCGCTATATAAGAGCGATATGAATTATAGTACTTACGAAGTTGAATGTACGTACTCTATGATTTTATGGAACCTATCTGAATTATTGACCACCAATTCCCTCGCGATATTACTTTTCACTTTCTCGTCGTAGAAAGTCAAAGTGTGGCCGGTATAAAGGCATGCACATGGAGATTACATAGAATTACGTAATCCTAGTGATAAAATTTGAATATTCAATTTCGATGATTAATAGACGTGTATAGAACGTCGACGTTGAGATACACTTTTTGTTATACAATTTCGTGAATAGTGCACGCTACATTGAGAAAAATCACGATAGATTTTACCATAAAGTGACAACTGATGTGCTGATTATTTTGTAACTAATTATATTTTTATCATAAAACGAAGTATATTTAAGATAGAATGTAAATAAAATATAATTAGTTGTATAATTAATAAGTTGTATAAATTAGTTGCATAATTAATAAGTTGTATAATTAGAATAGTTGTCACTTATGTATAGTAAAATTTGTCATTCTTTTTTCTCAGTGTATAATTAATTTTGCTTGTTGTTCTTTAAAAAAATGAAAAAAATTCATGCTAGGATCGAATGCCATTGATCCCTGTTATATTCTTCATCACAATCTCATCGTTTTTTACGTAAACATAATTGTTTACAAAATCATATACATCATAGCCACTCAAAAAATAATTTTCATTAAAATTTCTAAATATTAATTGGCTCAATCAAATACGGCAGAGTAAAATATTTCCAAATACAGATTTTGTCTATTATTCAATTGCACGAAGCAGTTGTTTAAGGTAGTTCGATGATGAACGCGTTCAGATTTTTAGGTTAAGCAATTATCGTTCAGGGAAATTTATTAACTAAATTTTTTCCCAAGATAATTCGTTGAAAATTTGTAATAACGTTCGTTGAGGTTGTATTAGAAGGTGTGAAAAATTTGAGGATATGCTTCACAGTCTGGAAATCGAGACACTTATCTTCGAAAAGTTACCAAAAATTTTCGATTTTAAAAAATTAATATTTCGTTTTTTAGACGGTGAATGGTATTAAAATTTTCTATACAAGTCAAGTGTCCAAATATCTCAAAATACACCAATTTTCATCGCGTAATCTTGGACGACCAATAATCATCGAACTACCATAAATAAAATAAAATAAATTGTTTGTATTCAGTATTATAAGTTTAAAATGACTGAACAAAAAATAATAAATGTAGAAGGGTCGATTTACTGATTTAGATAGAATAAAAAGCAGAGCACATTTCAATGCAAAATTAATTGTTCAAACAACTAATTATATATCGTCTCGTATCGATCCTTAAAAAAGTTCATAACTATAATCAATTTTTTTATCTTACTTTTTCATCAGTTTGATGATTATCTTCACGTCCCCAACATTCTTCTCTGATACAAAAGTGCCTCATAACGCGGCGATCCTAATGTCAAACAAAAAACAATAAATCTCCCGCAGTGGCATATATATATTACATACAAGGAAAAAAGCAACACGCCGTCTGTCGTCGAGTTCGACGATATCGGAGTTCGTTCCCGGCCTCCCTCGAGATAATACAAAAAGCATTGAAAAATAAAAATAAGTGAATCAAACAAATCCATCAACCTCGCGATCCATTGAGAGTTATGAATGAAAAGAAAAAAAGATTTAAAATGGCAAGACATTTGTCAGGCTAAATAAACGGTAGTGCGCGCGCGACGGAGAGCGCCCCCTGTGCATTATTGACGTCGTACGCGGAGAAACGCGATTAAACGGTCCAAAGGCGTGTCCGCGAGCATCGATACACGTGGATGGGAAAGAAGCGCGAAAAAATGGAACTAGGGCAAATATCCCTTTAGCGCAGGGCGGTGGTGTATTGATGGCCGGGGGGAGGGGGAGGGAGGGGAGGGGAAAAATAACGTTCCGCGGGTAAGAGCGCGGCGCGAGTTTGTGTTTAAAGTGCATGGATGCGCGCGAGAGCCTATCGCAGTGTGTCGAGGGTCGCTGCCTCGCCGATCGAAAGAGAGGATCAAAGAGAAACGTCGACATGCACCGTGGATACTTTTCCACGTGCGCACGTACACATGCAGAGTCGCAGAAGTGTTCGTACCGGTGGGCAAAGAAAAAGTCGAGTCGGGAACAACGAGCTTCTTCGCCCCCCCCCCTCCCCCCTCTCCCCCCTTCTCCTCCTCCGAGGGTGTCTTTTATTGAAAAAAGAGGGAAGAGAGCGTTGAAGGTGCGAAAAATCTCACCGAAGATCACACACCCCTCGGGCAAGAGCTTTCCAACACCTTCATCCCTCTCTTGGCCGCTCTTCAAGACGAATTGCTCTCGAGGAGGATTTTTTTCTTCGCCCCTCAGTCCGTGAACGTGTTCTCGCCTCCGTCGTGTCTTTCACAGCTCCGGCGAGAGTGCAAAAAAATAAGCCCCCGCGTAATTGTACCGAACGTTTGCTCTGTTAAACACCGAAGCTTTTTCCTCCTCCTCGTATATATCTGTATAGTTCGTTTTTTTTTCCTAAATTTCAATCGAACCGTCCTCATTGCCCTCCTCGTTTCATCTTCTCGTCCCGGGGACACGAAAGAGCGAATTTTTGTCGAAAATTTGACGATGGTCGCACGAAATTAGCTCAATTTCGGTCTAATGAAACCCCGACGAAAAACTTGACGATTTTTAATCAACCCTCCGCGGGTTCTCTTTTATTTTTTTTCTCTCAAAAGTTATTACATTAGCGTACTCCTGTATTCAAGGCCATTAAATTTCTTGTCAGCTTTATTGCTTTCCACTCCTGACGAGGTTTCCATAAAAATCGGCCTGGCGAGAAGGATATCAGGAAAAAAAAACGAGGGAATTATTTAAGAATTAATACCCATCGCGCGGCGAGCAGCGAGAGGACGAGCGAGCTTTCGCAATTTCGCTGGTTACGTCGAGGGAAAGGTGCGACGCGAACGTTCGAATCCCGCGTCGTCGTGACTCATCGCCCGGGATGAAAGATCGCGAGCTAGATTGGAACTTGTAAATTTCGGATGTCTGTGAAATTGGTATGGATGGAGGACGACGTCGGGGCACATTAAAAGTACTCTTAAAGCATATTCTTTTCAATATCGTCATCGGGCATTGCTCTCGAAGAACGGCGAGTTTGTGTCTGCGAAAATTACGGGACGATCCTCGGCGAAGGGGAAACGGGAGAGTTTCATAAGCGCGGAAATGTTGGTGGAAGGGGGGCTGAGGGGTTGAGGGGAAAAAAAAGCTGTGAAGATTGAAGAACGAGAGCTGCATGGCTCTTCGAAACATCCTTTCTCCGTCCGGCGCGTCTGCACCGATGTAAAGTATGACGGGGGGGGGGGAGTAATTTTAATTACACGGGAAATCGACGAAAAGCGCGCACGCACATATATATATAAAAGCACGGCCCGACCATCAGCGACTCTCTTGAATTGTTGCTCACCGGGGTTTGTCCTTCGTACTTTTCCCAGACATATTGGACTAATTCACGTCATTTGGCCGACACTTATTAATCCGTGGAATTTCGTCGCGACCTTAATCCTTGCGCTCGTTGAGAAAGTCACGATCCTATATATATATGTGTGTATGCTTCTCACTTGCCGGGGGATGGAAGCAACTTTCAGCGTTACGGGATGATAAAGGATTCGATGGGTTTTTTTCCAAGCGGGATTTTTCTCTGCGCGTTAAATTCGTTTTTTTTTATAAAAATAGAAAAAAAAATCTTAAAATACAGATTTTGAGGAATAATAAAAAAATTCAAGTTTCGTTTAACGCGTTTTTCTTTTTTTTTAATTAATTATTTTTTGAGTTAAACATTTTTTTTCATTTTAGAAAAATAAAAAAAATCGTTAAACGACACACGTTACGTTTCGATTATTAGCACAACAGGAGGCGAAACAAGATCGTGTAATTAACGTCGTTATGGTGGTTACGACTCTAGACTGCGCGTATACGACAATTCCACCAATTAACGTATCCCGTTAATTAACAATCATTCGCTCGACACTGAAAACCCAATTAACAGTTTACTTTTTTTCGGTGCCACGTGATGTTGGGCGGAAGGGCGGGGAGGAGAATAGGTAGAGGGGTTGCAGAAGAGAGGGTATTCAGGAAGGTGACTAAAAAACACAAAATTGACAAGCACACGTGTGGGAATTTCAATTCAATTACGTATCTCCGGTACGAGCACGTGCAATGTCAATAAACATCGGTAAATCGATTTTCAACCCTATTTTCGAGATTTCCCTGGACATTCGATTTTCCTGAAAGTATGCGAATTTTTTTCATTTGTCTCGAAAGGAGTTATCCAAATTTTCGTCGAAAAACGTCCTGACACTTCTAGTGATATATCGTTAAGTCAATCACGTTCTAATCATG
>JAPYYW010004172.1:0-12204 GCA_030522545.1 Cremastinae sp. A BG-2022a
CGTTCTGGAGAATCTCTCAATGATTTTATCTATTATTTATCATCTTTTTATTAAAAAGAATTGGAGAGATAGTCTCTATAAAAAAGTGAGTTTTTCATTATCAATTAGTAAAATGAATACACTTTATATTTTATAATAATTAAAAAATTCTCATTGAAAAACTAGGGTAAAACAAAGTTTCCTTCAATTTAATATATTGCAACATGATGTATGATTAATCGTGAACAAAACTGTGCCGATTAAATCCGTTGGGCATGCAGAAGGTGATGAATCGAGGATTAAATGATGTTTGATACGCGATCGTTACGAAATTTCTCAATCGTAGAATTCATTAATCAAAGTTAGGCGGGACGCGTGACGGGGTGACCGGGTGGGTGAACATTCGTCAGGAGTGACCGATACGATTCATTATGGATTCAGTTAAAGAGTGCGTACAGATCGGGGCGGAGAACGGAGGAGAGTCGAAAAAAGTGGAAAAGTGGGTAGGGGCTTGGCAGACGCGTCTCGTGACGAGCTTGACGAATTTTTTTGACTCGCTCGTTTCGCACAATATTTCGGCTGCGCGCGATCTCTTACAGTCAGCGTTCCGGAACGAGGATTCCAACCGGGATTTCATAATGCGAAGCTATCGCTCGCTTTTTATTATATAAATTCAATCAGCTGCTCAATCGAAAATGCGCTCCCCTTTCCCATCGAATAAACAGTGAAAAACGAAAAAAGAATAAGAAACGCGCGCTCTTCAAAACAACTTCGGGCACGCGGTAGTTTTTTATTTGAAAAAATTGAATCAGCTGTCAAACCGTTTGAATACTCTTTTTTTATATTTTGTAAATATTTTAAGAACCTATATTTGATCGAAAATTTTTTGTAGGTATACATGTATATAACGAAAATTCTACTTATTCGGGGCGAAAATCAAAAAAATTGTCTTTTCGATCAGTTTCTTGAATTTTTCGTTATGAAATCTTGGATTGTGCCCCAAATAAGTAGCATTTTCGTTAATTACCCCTGTTCATATTTTCAAAAATTCGCTAAATTTTTGAATTTTTTATTTTCGATTTTAAGAGTATATTCGATCGGAAATTTTCCGTATATAGATAGTTCAAGTGATACTTATTTGAATTCATATTGAACAAGCCAAAATACGGATTTTGGAATCAGAGAAAATTGTCTGCTGCGGTATTTGTGTATCAAAGGTAAAAAAAAAACTGTAGCCGGGTCTTGTTTTGACTCGTACGGAGTGGCTAAGCTCTCGAGCCCTATTTTTATTTACGTCTGGTAAAAAAAGCGAGAGGGAGGGAGCAAAGTGCGTAAGCCTCGGATAAGCGGACTGAAATAGCGAAACCGATATAGAGCAATAATGAAAAGGACTCCCCACAAGCGGGGACGAGGCCTTCGACATCGAGAACAACCGAGAGAGGGAGAGAGAGTACAACAACGTACGGAGCCCGAAAAAAAGAGAGCAAAAGGGTTGAGAGGGAGCAAAACTCGCGAACCCTTGGGCAAAACCTGTATTTCGCGGACTATATATTTTTCCCCTCTCCTAACGCCGGCTAAATTTCTCTACGCTCGGAGCTGAAGACAGTAAAAAAAAAACACGAAATAAAAGAAAAAAGAGAAAAAGCAAGAGAAACAAAAAAAGGTGTACCGTCAAGTTTCCCGGACGCATTTTTCATCCCCTCCCGAGTTCCGCCCTTAAAACTTTTCGTTTTTGTCCGAAGCTTCCCCGAGAGCGTGAAAACGCGTGCCGATTTTCCCCGTATTTCCACAGTTGGAAAAAATCTCTCTCTTTTTCGAAAGCAAAGAGAATGGAAGGAGCGAAGAGAGGGAGAATGCGAGAGCGTGTTGAGGGATTTTTGGGACTTTGAAAAATCGATCACGCGAAGAGAAAAGATATTTCGTGGCAAAAAATACAGGGAGATAAATGTAGCAATAATAAGAAATAATCATAAAGATAGATACGATGGTCTTGGCAGTCTCTCTCGTATATAACGAGAAGGAGAGAACGTTCGATTCGACTCTGCGTTTCCCGCCATGATATTTTTTTCGGTATACAATATTTTCCCCTGGAAGGCCGAGCAAACGGCTGATTTATTGACTGTTTCAATCGACCATTATTAACCCCGATTCTCTTAGTTTCCTCCCCCCCCCCCATTTCTCTCTCTCTCATTTTTCTCTCTCCGATTCTCTCTCGAGCCTTTATTCTCTCGTTCCTTTATTTCCAGGCGAAATGAAGGGACGAAAAATGGGAAAGAGAGAGAGAGAATGAAACTAATTGGAAAGGAATGAAAAAGCGCGCCCTTGAGCCTTCGGAAAATTCCACACCTTTTGTCTCCGTTTTTGTCTCCCCAATTTCGCTGATGGATACACACACGTTGAATAAAATAAAAGGGAGCATCGGGAATTGCCGGGAAAGATGAACGAAGAAGAGAGTGTCTCTCCGCGGAATCGAATAATTATTAAATATTTCCAATTAAGAAGAGGCGTGTCCAACATTTTTTTTTCTATCCACCAATTTAATTTTTTTTTTGGTCATCGTTTTCTTTCGTTCCTTTTTCTTCGTTCCTCGCTTCTTTTCTTCGGAGTTAATGGGGCAAGAATTCGAGGGGGTCAGGACATCCGGCCAGTATTTTCTTCGAGGTCCGGTTTCCTTCTTGCTATGGCGCGAGGGGGTCGCTAAATTCGTTTTTAAATTAAAAAACCCACGGAGCGATCGTGTTTTCCTCGAGGATTACACAGGAAACCGGAAGCTCGCGTCCGCGACGCAGGGGAACCAAGGTGGAGATTAAAAAAGAAGAAAAAGGTATGAAGGAGGAATTTGTCATCGTAGCCCTTGACCTGTTGGCAACGTGCGTCTGAAGAGTTTTGGCCCTTATTCACGCTTCCGATCGCACGGTCACGCTCGACTCGAGCTCTCTTTCTCTCTCTTTCCTTTATGCCGATCCCGACCCTTTTCCCTTTCGTAAGATGTTTCGTGCTCCCATTTATTTTCCTATTATTTCTCCAATAATGGAAAAAAGGAGGAGAAAAAACATTTCAACCGCAAAATGGCTAATGATCGTACATATAATTCCCCAATGGGACGTTTCGTAAATATAAAACGATTTTTTTCTTCGTTCCTTGTCGTTTTGTTCTAATTGCGATCAAACGCCGGTTGATGGGGGCGAAAAAAAATATAGGGAGAACTATACACCTAAATAATTTTATATGAAAAATTGCTATAAATTTTTTTCTACTTCTATATAGTATAGATTGAAAAAACAGTCATTTATCGTATATAATTTTTTTTTCGTACAACAGAGTTTTGAGAGTGAAATTGGAGGAAGATAAGTGAACGTTGTTGATGATAAAGATGAGCAAAAATTTTGCTTCAGAGTCACGCGAAGTTTTGTTTCCTTGGGAAAATTGTTCGAGAGACAGCTCGAAGCTTTATATGAAAAAGAATGCTTGATGTTACTTTAGCAGGGGTTGCTAATTTCACCCTGAAGCTTTCTTCCACGACTTGAGAGGGAAAGAAACGAATAAATAGCGCTTTTTGCGAAGGGACAAAAGGAGAAAGGAGGGAAAAGAAAAAAAAGAGAGTTGAGAAAACAAGAAAGATGAGAATATAAAGAGAGAAACGAGCGCAGCGCCACTTTCCGGCGGAAATAGAAACTCGAAGAACGCCTCCTTCCTTT
This sequence comes from Cremastinae sp. A BG-2022a, assembly GCA_030522545.1. NCBI lineage: Eukaryota > Metazoa > Arthropoda > Insecta > Hymenoptera > Ichneumonidae > Cremastinae sp. A BG-2022a. Next base: position 3,678 of record JAPYYW010004172.1, read on the forward strand.
TATCCGACGCGAAACCTGCTCTCCCATCGAAAAGAGCGTCTCGCTCCTTGCTTTTCTCTCATTTTTTTCCCATTTCTTATCTCGAGCTCGGAACAAAAGTGCATCCGAGTCCAACCGTCCGAATAATTTATTAAAGATTTCTGACAAAAATTTCAATTAGAAAGAAATGAATTTTTCTGGAATGATATAAAAGACGATTGGGAACATTTTCAAGTATTCAGAATTCGTTAAAAAAAATACACTACAGTGAAAGTAGCCACTTTCGTTATTATTTTTTATTTTATTTGAATCTTTTGTCAAGTGCAACACACTCGAGGGAGAAAAAAGATCGTTACATAATTGGTGAACTAAAAACTGGTATAACGGTTCACACGTGCGACAAAGGATTCGAGAAATACGAGAAGACGAGGGCCCTCAAGATCCTTCATAGATAAACTTTTTCATTTCATTTTATATGTTAAATAAGTAGGCGGGATCGCAAATATCGTTACTTCCTTTACATTCATTTACAGTAAGGTATGTAGCTTATCAAATATTTCTTTGAAAATATTAAGTATAAGCTTTAAATTTAAATTAAATTTAAATTTAAATTTAAATTTAATTAAGTTATTAAATAAAAATTAATAAATTAAATTAAATTTAAATTTATATTTTAGTTAAAGTACATTTTGATTGAATATTGCATTTTTTATTGTGTATAATTAAAAAAAAACTTTATATTAATGATCAACACAAAAGTTTGCCGGTACAATTGCTTTTGTATTTTTTTTTTTTTGGAGGGAATTCCTCGATGGCAATCCACCGCTTTGCCCGAGCGACGATTACGAGAGAGACGACTCGTGAGAGATGCGAGCCACAAACCGCGTTTTCCGAATTTGGCTCAATAGCGAATCGCTCCCGAGAATTCGTCTCCGAATTTGGACAGCGAGTTGGCATGAGAGAAGAAAAAAAGGAACATGGGTACAAAGAAAATTGACGCCATTTTTAGACGTCGCTCCTCAACGAGACGGAGTAATTGGATTTTTTTCCACTCGATTTAATCTCCCGAGACATTTTCCCAGACCGTTTCCCATCTGATTGACAAATTTTTCACGTCACTGTTGCATAATCTACTCTTTACTCAAAAAAAAATTTTTTTATCTTAATATTCGTTAATTGGTAATTAATTTTTAGAAAATGAAGTCATTTACACTGAAAAAAGTATGGTAGATTTTACTAGATAGAAGTAAAAACTAATTATTAAATTAAATATAAATCTTGACCTATATATATTTTGTTATACTTTATGATAAATTAATCTACTATGTATTATATATGTATATGATTTCTCTCAATTCGATCAGTGTTAAATATTTTCAACGATCATTTTTTAAATGTATGACATAAATATTTTGTCAGGCAAATATTCATTTAAGGAAAAAGTCATTATATTTTTTTTGTCAATTCAATAAAATATATATTTCGTCTCGTCGGCACATGTAGCGAGAAACCTTTCGACCGATCTGTCTCTCACCATGAGGCCAGACGTCCGACATCTGTACCAAACATTTTAAAAGAAGCGAAACAAAAAATAAATAAGAAGTCAGTGAAAAGAGAACGAGAAAAAGAGAAAAAATCGAATGTCTCCTTCATATCTTATCTCTTATCACATCCTGTGAAATTTCATTTCCAAGGTACACATTGATTCACAAACAGAAAAAAAAGAATAAAATGTAAGCATTTATACTTCAATTTTTTTATATAAAACAACATAATTGACTCGAAACTCTATAGTACTGCATTAATAAAATAATTAATTTAATTCGTTAAATATAAATTATTATATAAAAATATTAATAAAATAATAAAGTATTTAATACTTTGTAGATAAAATAATGTCAAAATGAAATAATAAAAAGTGAAGTATTTGAAGTATATCTGAATTTGCTTTTTTTCTCGTTACATTTTACTATACAAAATTACTTTATGTAACATCGTACCGGGGATAAAAAGTGACTTTCTCACAGACAAAGTGCATTCTTTCAACACTCGAAATCTTATCGTCACTTTACATCGCACAGACGTTCCTTTCTTTTTTTCCATTCGTGCATTTTCGACGTCTGCACGAGAGCGCATTTATTTCCTCTTTGCGACACTCTCCCACTTGTTCTCTCTTCTCGTTCATTCATCATTCCACAGAATTGTCCCTCCTTTTTTTCTTTCTTCTTTTCTCCCTTTTTTTCCTTTCTCTGTCTCTCTCTTTCTCTGAAATTGTCCCATCAACGAGCACAAGCGCTCTCCATTCAAAAAGCCTGGGCAATCTTCAGAACGTTTTAGATACTAGTGTGAAAATTTCCTATCTACTAGACAGGTGCGTATTAATCTGAATAAAAAAGATTTTGATTTATAATTTTTCGTGCTCAATGTATGTACAATGGATGTACTGTTCTGTTCTTTGGTAACTTTTTAAAGACTGTATAAGTATTTCATTTATATTCCATATCTTTTTACTTTAATTTTTTTTAGTAGAGTAATTTCAAGAGAAAAGTAGTCTCGAAAGAAATTAAAGTAGGATGATACTTGAGAACGTGAACGGAATATTTTTCTCATTTGGGGCAAATCTTGGTGATTTTTCGAGTGAAAAACATGTAACCGAGAAAAAATAAGGGAAGTAAGCGAGTAGGAAAAACGTCAGCTCAAGGTAAAAGGTTTGAATGCTTGAAAAAACATTAAATTTTTGAAACGTTGAAATTTCGAGAGGAAGAAGAGACGAGGATGAAAAAGAGCTCGAGAGTTCTGACATGTGTGCCAATTTTTTTCCCCTTTCACGATACGTACTCATGCTGGCAACGCTTTTAATGACTTCTCGTAGCATCATAATAAGGATTATTACGGACACCGAGAATGAGAAGTGTGGCGAGTGAGATTAGAGGATTACGCGAGAAAAAAATGAGAATTGCCAACTTCCAGCGAGCAATATTGAATCCTCGAAATAAAGATGCACTTTCGCAACGCGATGCATCCAGAAAATCGTTGCACTTATCCGTGACTAATTTAGAATCATTTTTCTACGATTTACCATATTTTATATCATTCAAAATCTTCTTCTTCCATAATATTATTCGTTTTACTGTACAGTAATTTTTTTAAATTATAATAATAAAATAACTAAATTGAAATAAAAACTGTGAATTAAATAAATATAACGCATATTCATTCTTTATGAAAACGAGATAGAATTTTTTGGATAATAATTATGAAATAAAAGACTCACCCATCAGCGATATAATCCAACATCGTGATTTTCAGCATCTCAATCCTCTTTTTTCCCCAAGAATTTTTCATTCGTGTCTGATGAAAGGTCGGTAGGGTGACGAATGTGATTGAAGATTGAAAGGAGAACCGTTCATGTTTTGAATTCGTACGGAACGCGGCTTTTGGTCGATTTTCGCGCGCGTATAACGATGAGAGAAAAGCGAGGGAAGGAAAAATGTCTCGGTGACAAGGAGGAAGGAGAGGCGATGGATCCTCGCGATCCCGTTATCAGAATCGACGGGGCAGACGGAGCAGAATGAGACGGGAGGAGAGAGACGAGAAGAAGGAGAGAAGCGTTACGACGCAGACACGGCAAACCGATGATGACGACGAGGACGGAGCGGGACGAGGAGAAGGGATGAAAGAGTCTCGCGTTCCGAGACTCATTATAAGCGGCACGTTGACCGCGATTTTACTCTGTATTTGCGCCCAATAAATCCAACATTTCCTCTTTTTTATATTATTCAATCTACATATAACCATAACAAATTATTTTCATCATATATTAGCTCATTGAATCTCGCTTTTTAAATTTTCCAATTATTTTTATTCTCACGCTCATAACTTTTTTTTTTTAATTCTCGCGCACTTATTCATACGATTTTACTCTGTATTTGCGCCCAATAAATTCAAACATTTTCTCTTTTTTATATTATTCAATCTACATACAACCATGACAAATTATTTTCATCTTATATTAGCTCATTGAATCTTGCTTTTTAAATTTTCCAATTATTTTTATTCTCACAACTTTTTATTAAAATTCTCGCGCACTTATTCATACGCTTTTACGCATATAGTTTATCATTATTTCAATTTGATATTTCTGTGACACTTTTGACACACGCGAAAGAGTTTTGTGTAGAAATTTACGTCGATTTTTTTATAGTTATATTTTTTTTATATTGAAAAAGCTTATTTAAAAAACGTGTTGTTTGTTTAAACTTTTTTTATTGGAGAAAAATGTGTATTTTTGGAGTCGAAGAGTGAATGTTTGGACACGTGAAAGAAGATTGTTTCGCGAAATAAGTGTGCGGGGAAAAAGAGACACGCGAGAGATGACGATCGCGAGCGAGTGCCGAAGGAGAACTGTTTTGTGGGAGTTACCGAGACTCCGAGGAGAATCCTCCATCTTTCTCTGCTCGTTATCCGTCTCTGTTCCTCCCGTATCTCGTCGGCTCGCGGATGCATCCCCAACAGAGAGTCGTGTAACACGACGAGAGAACACGAGCGAGAGGAAAAAGAGCGCCGAGGCGGAATTTAAGAGAGGGAAAAAAGCCGAGTATCGGTGTGGGCGACCTCCGCGCGCGAGAGGACAATTTTATTCAATTTTATTCACTTACTTTTGTCCTGACACCTTTTTTATAATCCAAATATCCGTTTCTCCCCCTTTATTCTTGCTCGCACTTTATTCTTCCCTTTTTTTCATGCGCTCTTCTCTCTCTCTCTCCCCTCCCCCCATTTTATTTTATTCCATTTGCTCGCGTCAAACTCTTTTTCGTCCTCGTCAAATTTTTTCACATCTTCATCGACGTCTCGTTCTGCGCTAACGAAAATCCTCTCTTTCCAATTCCTCATTTCATTTATATATATATTTAAAAAAATATAATGTTCAACTCGAAGTTTCAAAATTACACGTGCGATTAAAAATAATTGAATATAATGAAAAATAATATACCGAAGCAGAATAATTTACGAATTTCGTGCGAATAATTTAATATAATTTATCAGCAAGAAACGAAAGCTCGGGCGGGGACCTTGAGCTATCGTTGCTTTTTCCATATAATAATAATAATAACGAATATAATGATAATAATATTATTGAGGGAATTATTTATCCGAGTCTTGATATGGCGAAGAAAAATACGCGCTCAAGGCTTCTCCTCCCGCACTGCAAGTTTTTCAAGGTGTGTAAATGACCAATTATGATTCTCTCTCTCCTCTCTTCTCTTTATCTCTTCTGGTCGTTCCCGCAGCGCAAAAAATTTCACTCTTATTCCCCCCCCCCTTTTTTTTGTTATTCCTTTCTTATTTTTCAACTCGTTACGTCGGGGGGCCTTTGGGACTGGCAACGTTTGTATCAGTCGTAAAATATATAAAGTCGTTACCCGTACACACATATGTGATACAAAGTAAAATCGATAGATGCAGAAAAGTGCAGGCATGCACGCGATGTACCCGAGTTTCTTCCAGACGTTATACATCCTCTCGTCCCTTATATATATTTTTTTTTATTATTATTCTTTTATTTTTTGGCGTCTTCTCTCGTGCTCGCGTCGTCTTACAAATCGCATATTCGTGGCAAGATCGCAGCTTCCTCGAATCCTTCGGCCGAAAGTAAAACAAGTCCGCATCGGGACGGCACGATTTTTCTTCGCGCTATTAAATTTTTTTTCTCACCGACATCCTCAATTTTTTTCTATCTCCCTGTATCTCTCTGTCTCTCGCCTTTATCTCTCTACCCCTCGTTCGAAAGGGCAATAACATTTTTTTGAATTACAAGGGAGATAAAGATTGTACTGTTATTCAAATGTGTGCATTCGTTTGGCTTCATTTAATGTCGAAATAAAATTTTATTTCTAGAAATAAGTTTTTTTCCTCGAATGAAAATAAATACAAGCCCCGGACACTTGAATATTAATTTATACTGGTGTCTGTTTGCCAAGATGATACTTTTTATTGATTTTAAAAGAGTTTTGAGATTTAAATATCAGCGGGATAGTTATTTAATAATTGGATTATTATTTTCTTGCTTTTATTTATTCTAAATTTGATTCTGACATGTACTCTTCTTAGGAATTCATATTTTTCGATAATAATAAGCGTGTGTGACGGGGCGGGGCTTGGATTCGCGATGGAAATTTGCATGCAAAAGTGTACGTTCGGTCGTGTGTCGCAGTTGCTTCGATTTTTCGGGAATTACGGAAAAAGGGTGAGCACGATGAAAAAAAAATAGCCACACGTGATCGTAATATCGACTTGTTCATCGTTCCTCAAGCCTGCAACTTTTATTTTTCTTCTTTCTCTCTCTCTCTCTCTATCTCTCTTGTTTTTTTTTCTTTTTACTCGGAGCGAATCTCTTTTATTCATGAAGAATTCAGCAAGAATTTATCCGTCGGTAATGATGGCGGGTCTGTTGCCTCGGGGCTGCCTCGAATTTACAATCCGAGGAGAATCTCTTGTACGAGCCCCATCGCGAGAGAAAATCGAAAAACCCTAAGAAATCAAGAGAGGAAGCTCCATTTTTATTCAATTATTTTCAGCACGCGCGAATAGAATCCCAGCCTTTAAAAATCTTCATGAGATTTAATATTTATTTATCCTCGAGCTCGGAGAACGCGCTCGCTTTCGAGCCGAGTGGAAAATTGAATTTGCGTCGCTCGGACTTGAATTTTACGAAGCGTACAGGTCAATCCACAATCTATTTTATTCCTATTTTTTTAACTTTTTAATCAACATTTTTCAATGTTGTCAACATCAATTATTTGATAATGAACAATAACGATAAAAGGGGTTAAAAAAATATAAATTTTTATCACATCATTTGTAAATAAGTTATTATTTATAGTTTTTCTTCCAGACTATTGCGGTTCAGTATTTGTGTCAACAGATGAATAATTTTCGGGTTAAAAATGAATTTTTCTCACTGCCAATTTTTTTTTTTATTTAAATTGCAAATGAAAGATCCTGTAGTTTCTTGATGCACGTATTTATTAATAAATTCCGATGCAGTCCTCAACGACGAGGCCGGGAAAAATACGCGGGGAGAATTCCACACAGAATTTCCTTCGGGCTTTCTTCAATTCTGTTTGGCACGGGGGTAGACTAAAATCCCAGAGGCGGCCAGAAACTCCTGGGACTTTCATAAATAAACAAACATTCTCTGCCGATAAATAATAGTCCCGACCGGTGACGCCAGAGCAAGACACGCAGTCCTTTTTCATCAAATTTCCACCAGGACGAGGATGACACAGATCCCAAAATAAACTCTGGCTTTCCATTTCTTTCATTTCGTTAATAATATAAATATAAAAACAATGGGAATACATTTGCTTTTTAGGGAATTTTTTCTCCATTAATTATCATCTCTTTAAAATTATTTCGTAGTGACGAGCATCCTAATCGTCGTAAAATTTTTACACGACTTGTATTGGAGATGACATTTAATAATGTGTAAAATTTTCTAAAGTTTTACGTCATTTTTTTGATTTTGGACAAAAAATCCTTGAAAATAATTAGTTGGAATTTTTTTTTCGATGCAATATTAGTTTTGAAACTTGTGAGTCTTTCGCAGGACATAACTTTGAGCCTTGACTTTCAGTACGTACGCGCGAGTCCATCGGGAATTCTTTCCTTGGTTGGATCATGCGAGGCCACACGCCGAACGGCTGATGGAAAAATATACAAACTGGAGGAAAGGAGAGAAGAAACTTTCCTTCTCCCTTGTCGAGACACGGTCATCCCCGGCAGCCGGTTGACCCGGGTCTTCTTCGCGAGGGAGAAGATTGAAAACCCGAAGAAAGCGCCAACGAGATGAGCAAAGAAAAAGGAGAAGAGCCACGAGTCCCGCACGCCGCAGCTACGTGTGTCTTTTTTATTTTTATTTTTCTACCGTGTCGCGCAAACTTTGGAGTAAAAAGTACAATTTACTTTCAAATCTCATTCGATCAATTTCTTCACATTCCAATTTACACTTTAAAAAGTCCAGGTAATAACAGTTTTTTAAATTCAAAACTTGCACAATTTTATTTTCGTCACAATATTCTTTTAAAATTACTTCTTACTTTATTTCAATATAGAAATAATAATTATCGTCAATATTTTAAATTTTATAGAAGCTGCACTTTTTATTTGTTTTAAAAAATTCTAAGATTACTTTTTACCTTTCAATAGAAATAAAAATTATCGTCAATATTTTAAATTCCAAAAGTTGCACTTTTTATTTTCACGACATATTTGAAAATTGATATTTTGTTGTTCTTCTAGACATGCACTTTATACAACTTCGCATAATGCGCTCTATTCCCATTTTAGAGGTTTCATTTCTTTTTTAATACGAGCTGCAACGCGGCCGCTTTTTCCGTTTCAACATGTTTGAATTGATGTTCTACAATTATTCTAAGCGTATACTTGTTACAATTTCGTTTAATGCGCTGTATAAATTGATTATGAATTTCATGTATTTTTTAAAACAGAATATTTGATGGCAAAATTTCTTGCAGATAACAAAAAT
>JAPYYW010004173.1:0-12184 GCA_030522545.1 Cremastinae sp. A BG-2022a
TCACCCTTAATAAAGTGCGGATTTGGTCAAAAGAAAGGACAGATATCGTTAATTGAAATTTTCATGGGTGCCCGCGACCCAGTGTGACTGACCAAATTTTTTGAAATTTTTTAAATTCGATTTTCAGACCCTATTCGATCGGAAATTTCCCATAAATAACGAAAATGATCATTATTCGGGGCGAAATCCAAGAATTCATATTGAATGAGCCAAAAAATGGACTTTTGGATTAGTTTTATCAATATATTTCAATATGAATTCTTGGATTGCGCCCCTCGTATAAGTAATACAATTTTTGTTATCTGCAAGAAATTTTGCCATCAAATATTCTGTTTTAAAAAAGACATGAAATTCATAATCAATTTATAGAGTGCATTAAACGAAATAGTATAAAGTATACGCTTAGAATAATTGTAAAACATCAATTGAAACATGTTGAAACGGAAAAAGCGGCCGCGCAGCGGCTCGTACATACATATATAGTATGCACGAAAGTAAAACTAAACGCATGCGTTATTCGCCTCTGATGTGCGGACAATAAGGACAGCAGGGTACATTCCTTGTCGTCGTTTTTACCTTATTCTGCACTCTAGACTAGATCGAGCCGATAATTCCTGATTATAACGAACATTTAGAAGCGTCTAGCATATTAATTCGATTCAAGAGGTCCAAATGCGTCCCGTAAAAAAAAAAGAAAAAAAAAAAACAAAAGCAGCAGCCCCGAATCCATTTCCATCGTGCGTGAACCAAACAACAGTCTATTATTATAACGGCGGCGGGATAAACATACAATATACGAGATAATTAACAGTGAAGAATGAAAAAAAAAGATTATTAAGAATAATAAAGGCGATAATGATGACAATAAAAATAATAATTTTTATAATGACAAATAGGAGACAAATCGTAGGCACGCTTGAGCCTCTAACTCTCTAATTGTGTTATAAGAATGAAACAAGAAAAAATAATAATATTTTCATCCGCATCACTCGCACTCTTTACAATAAAAGTTTCACAGTTTAATAATTTTATTAAAAAACCACGTCTGCTGCTCCATTGAAAAATTCAGAAAATTCACCGATGAAATCTATTCGGTGCCCTCTATCCTTCTATTGATAAAACGTACACACGTACATAATTGTATATATTCAACAAAATTTCTTTTTACCATCAGGAATAGAAAACTCATAATAACAATAATAATAATCATGGTAATGAAAGAAATGATTCATTTAATCGTGGGACCAAATACTTATTATTGCACTCCTCCTTTATCGTTTGAAATATCGTAAAATATTCCTTTGTCCATTTTGGTCGACGATTAATCGCGCGTGTGTATATTTATAGCGCAACGGCAGGGCATTGATTAATCGCAACAATGACCACAGAGCCACGTGGGTGATTTTTTTTTTTTTTTTATAGAAAAAGTTCATAAATTATTGCGAGAAAATAAAAAATATTATTATAGTGTATATATACTATTTTTTATCTTTTCGATGACAAAAGTAATTGAATTTTTATCGAAAATATTGCTAGACTAAAAATTGATTAACCATCAGAAATATATGTATTCAAATACTGTTTTCGTTTTTACTTTTGCTTCGCAATGAGAGTTATATATGGAATGTGTATTTATATAACATTTTCAACATGTGTGACTGCGTGTCTCTTTGTTATATCCTATATATGTATATATATATATAGTATTGTTACTTCTTTCTTTCTTCTCTCTCTCTCTCTTTTTTTTTGCTCTTTACTTTCTCGTATACAGCAGAAAAGAGATCATCGCGATGAATCTTTGACGATCTATGAGGCGGGAAATTCGATAAACAACCTGTACATATGCAAGGAACATCTTTATCCATTGATTCAAATCAATTAACTATTTAACAGCATCTTTTTTGCTTCATCGTTTATGTGACTCGTGGTTTAAAAATCGAAATTCCCCTCGAACGAGGTTTCCTCGTTCTTTATCACAAATACACTTTGAGATTTTAAGCTTTTCTTGCTTCAATACGTCCGAGGATAATTAATTAATCAAAAGGCAAAGGCACGAGCGAGTGACGGCTGCCTTGTATTTCAACCTATCGATCACGTGCTCGATAGGCGCCACTTTTTTCCCTTCTGTACACAATATTTATAAATATTTATGCATAAATATACATACTATAATATCTTTAGATTTATATTATTCTTTCAACATATAGTTCTATAAATCTTTTACTCTGTTTTTTATTTTTTCTTTCGTACACTTGTATATTTTCTTTTCTTACCCTTTTCTTTCTTTCGTTCGAATAATTGTATATATATATATATGTATGTATGTATATTCAGGCACATAGAACACACTTTTGCGCAGACCGCGCGACATATTCTCCTTCTCCCATTATATCATGTTTCAACAGCAATTTCAATCATCACTTTTTTTTCCCATATATGTATATCCTTTTGAAAATTCTGTGAGATTCGTATAGAAATGTCATTCTTCCGCCCTCCTATCGTCCATCAATTATCATCTCTCTCTCTCTCTCTCTCTCTCTCTCTCTCTATCGCTCTCGTGCTCCATTTTTTTTTCTTTAGAGAGAAAGAGCGAGAGAACAAGGAAAATACGAGAATAACAGCGAGAAAAAAGGCACTGCGATGCAATGAAAAAATTTTTACGTGTACAAAACCCCAGGCACGAAACTTGATAAAGTTGTACACGTACATTCAAAAAGTACACGTGATTAGTGTCCACATAAAATATATATATATCTATCTCTCTCAATATATCAAATATATTTATACTTTTGTATATCATATATACCAACTTTATATATATATATGTATATGTGTGTGTATTATACTTGTTTGCCCATTAAAACGTGCTCGTGCCCAAAATTTCCTACTCGTTATACTTATTATTTTTATAAATAATGATCATTTTGATAAAAAAATATGGAAAAAAGTGATCAACGACGATTGGGATAAAGCTTGAAACGGGTAAACTATCTTATTCGTTATTTCGATGATTACCTCGAGTTGTTTTAAGTAAATTCGGCCAGTTGGGCAATCCTTCAGCTCATCATTGTTTATTTGCCTTGAAATCAAGAACGATTATTCGTCGTCTCTGACACGTCATCATTCCTAGGTTTTGCTCGTACACTGTCTTCCAAGCTTATCGCAACGTCCTGAACATTATTCGCTTCGTCAATATGTATTGCACAAAGTACCGTTATTATATACTTATTTAATAATAGATATTTATTGTTAACCTGAACTGCAATTTGCAAAGGAGTCGGTTCTCCGGGCATACAGTCCGTCCGAACGATACTCGCGGGCAATAATCTTGGACACGGTTTCCCCGTAAAGAGCATAAAGAGCGCATGGACGGTCCGCCTCTGAGTCAGTTCAGTGTGACGATGCTGATATCCGGTGAGGTGTCTTCTGTGCCGAGCAGCCGTGGGAAACCACCTTTCGCACAACGTACAATATCTCTTGTGCCTTATCGTTGCCTGAAAACACACACCCACGCATATACACACACATATATATATATATGATAGATACTATTCAATGAAATTCTTCATTCTACAGTTCTCAATAGGATCGACCCACGGGCTCATGTTATGTATTACAGAGCAAGAGGGTCTGGGAGGGGAGAGAGAGAGAGAGAGAGAGAGAAAAAAAACTCACCTTTTCGTGGTAGGCCAGTTGGGAAACGACGTCAGCGAATGAAACATCGTTCTCCTGCGCTGCTTTTTCCACACTGCGAATTTTCACACTATCCACGGGATCCGGAACTTTATTCTTATTATTAACAATAATTGGCTCGATTATTTGTTTCGTGATCACTGGAGGAGAACGAGAATTGTCCCGATCCGAGTCTCCGGGATTCATATGAAAATTGAGATCAATTTGTGGCTCAAGAATTGGCATCTTGGCAGGACTCGATGGTGAATTATTGCTCGATTCCTCCATTTTTACTACCTTGTCCTTGTCCGTTCGTCCTTGGTCAATGCTGCTCTTGTCATTGTTTTCAACATTAGTGCGATGATTACCGCTCGAATGAATTTCGTTGCTCCTGCTTATCTTTGGTGTCTTCTTTTCGCTGTGCAGCTTCCTCGATTCAACATCCTCCTCCTCCTCCTTCTTATCAATCTTTTTGGTATCATAGTTATTCTCGATCATATCTTTGGAATGTTTTCGATGAATAGTCGTTGAGCTATTGCCCGAATCGAATTGCCGTTTCTCACAATCGTCATTCATTTTATTCCAATAATGTTGATCGTATTCGTAACTTGGACCCTGCTTTTTCTCCGCCAACGTTTTTGGTCGGGACTTGCTTCGTTTCGCTGGCGATGGAGCAACGATGGAGCAGCTGCTCCCCGTTAGACAACGCTTGAGAGTCTCCTTTGCCGCGAGAACTTCCTTTACAAGCAGCTCCGATGAGTAACTCGATGATTCACCACCCTGCTCCTTTCTCCTTTGCCTCATTCCTCTTTTCCTCCTCATCTTAATAACTCCCTTATTATCTTTCGAATCCTCCTCCTCCTCCTTCTCTCCGCAATCAACACTTTTATAATCATAATGAACGACGTCTTTATCGCATCTTATTTGCGCTTTCAAAGAGTCCTCCTTACTCCTTAGGTTCAACTCGGAGTTATTTGACCGATCATCATCATCATTCTCGTGAAAGATGACTTTTGGAGATTTGTCTGGCTCGGAATTGGCAACAGCAGGAATATTAAAAGAATCGATACTACTGCTGCTGCTGCTGCTGTTGTCGACTATTTCGAGTTCCAGCTCAAACTGGGTCGGTATTGCGTCCTCGGAGTACAATTTGCCCATTTCGCCATGAAAATAGGCATCATTTACCGGAGAGGCAGGTAATAGTTCGATAGTCGTTTGACTCTCGTCCGAAGAGTCTATTATTTTGATGACTGAATTTTCAAGAGGTTCCTTCAAATTGTTATTCACCATCTCCGATGGTGCTGGTGGTGGTGGTGGTGGTGGTGGTGGTGGTGGTAGTGGTGGCGGCAGCGGCGGTCGTAGCGCCGGTGATGAGGATTTCTTTGGAATATTATCCAAGATCAGGAATTTATTGTCGGATTCGGGCAAAGGTTCGAAACTTTTTCTCCTTGGTGGTTTGTCAACAGCCGTGGCTGAAATCTCTTCCGACCTTCTCCTCGGCTTCTTACTATTTTTCTTCTTCCTCTTCTTTTTCTTCTCCTCCTCCTCCTCCTCCTCCTCCGCGTTGATTGACCTGATTTTTTCCTGCTTGTCTCTCCTCGTTGTCTCGTCGCCATTCGAATTTTTCCGCTGGGATGAATAATCGTCGTCGTCGTTTTCATCACCGAAAGTCGATTTGAGGACTTGCAGAGCAACTTGTCCGTTGCCCGGCTCTTTCGCCATGTAATCGAGTACCCAAAGGCGACGGAGTTTAACCTCTGGTTGCCACTTGGAGTCCTTAATTATTTCATCCCTTTCATTTTTGCCAAGTTCACACTTGAATTCGGCATTCGATGAGCTTCTCTTTATTATGACTTTTGGAACTTTTTCCGATTCTGTTTTTTCAAAGCAACGCTCCTTTCCTTCCCCCTCCTCCTCCTCCTCCTCCTCCTGATTAATCTGCTTCTTTCCCTCGCCGTCGATGCTGTTCTTCCTCTTCTTTTTCTTATTATTGTTATCTGATCTTGTATTAATCTCTCCGTCCCACCTATTGCTTTCCCCCTTTTTTCTCTTTTTTTCATTTCTTCTTGACAAGCTCGACTTTTTTATCGCAACCTTTCCAACATCCAAACCATTTATCAATTCATCACTATTTAATTCACCTTCCTCCTCTCTTCTTCGTAGCCCATCATCATTTTCCTTTTCCATCAAAGTAAATTTGTAACTGGTTGCATTGTTTATCGATTCTTTTATCTCATTTTCGGAGGACTGTCTCGAAAGTTTTCCCACGAGCCAACATTTTTCCTTCTTATTCATTTTCGTCTCCGTTTTGCCTGATCTTTTTAATTTTTCACTCTTCCGATGCTCCTCCCCCTCCTCCCGCCCCACCGCCGCCGCCACCTTCTTCTCATCCTCATCTTTCTTTGTTTCGGTCGACGTGACATTTTCTATCACCATCATTCCCGATTCGCTGTCCTCTAATTTTATTTTCATCTTTGGAATTTTATTAGACTCTTGGAATTTTTCGCTCTTCCGCTCTAACGTCGTCGTTGGAGTTCCCGGACGAGATCTTATATTCCGTATTATCATTTTAGGAATTTTTCGATAAAAAATATCATTTACGCGTTCATCGTCTCGAACGACGGAATAAGATTCAATCGCTTTATCGTCAAAATATTGAAACATTGATTGAGATGTATCAACCGTTGGATTTTCGAGGCTTAAATCCGGAGGGCTCTTTGACGAATCTCCCTGATTGGAATCGCTCTGAATTTGACCGGAAAAACTCAAGATTGGAGGCTTGCCCGAATCATCGCTTTTTCTCGAATCAATGCTGCTCGGATCATTCGCATTTTCCTCCAGTCCATCAACGACAAACTCCTCGCTGCTGCTACCAATTTTCCAACTAACGACAAAGTCCATCGACTCACTCGCAAATCTTGTCCGAGTCTCCAAATCTGCCACTTCAAATCCCCCTCCCCTCTCATTCCCATCATCATCATTATTATTGTCCATTTCATCATCTCTGCTCCATACATTATTCGGATAATCTTTTTTATCTACTGGATCGAAATTAATCATTTTCTCATCATTTTCTCGTTCGGGCAATCGATAAAGCAATCCAACGAATTCTCCTCCATCGTTTGAAACGCATCTTCTGAACGAAATATCTCCATTCTCCAACTTAATATCCTGTTTTTCTTTATTTTCAACAGCCAAATCAAGGCCCTCCAACGCCGCTCTTTGCGGGGACATTGATGGTATTTTCATCGTCGCTCTCGTTGCCGAACTCTCCAAATGAACACTAGTCTCCTCCTCCTCCTCCTCCTCCTCTTCTTCTTTTTTTCTGACTGATTCAGATTTCGATATTTCGCCAGTCGTCTCGAAGAGTCTTTCCGAGAGACAAAATATCGATTTGCTACTCTCTCCTCCCATCCTATCGAGAAAATGTGCATTTCTTTTAACTCTACGGGACTGTTTTGTCGCTTCGACAATAGTCGTCGACGACTCGAGCCCGCTGTCGGAGAGTAACGTCTGGCAGTCCAAATCCCAAATATGTGATCGTTTCTCGCTGAGAAAACTTATCGACGAGGAGGGACTCTTCTTCATCGACGGCCATCTTTTTATACTTGCATCTCGATTATCTTCAAGTCGACATTTCTTCGTGTTCTTCATCGTCGTCGTCGTCGTCGTCGTCGTCGTCGTCGTCGTCGTCGGCGTCGCCGTCGTCACTGCCGCCGCTGCCTCCTCCTCTTCTTCTTCCGTCGTCTTTATCGTTTTTTCCGATATTTTCGCCTGATCCTCTATTTTGTTTTCAACAACAATATCAGAATTTATCTCGACACATGCTCTTACCTCATTTTCACTTTCCACTTTTTTATTATTATTATTATTCTGTTTTAACTCGAAAAGTGGCAAGTTTTCCTCCTCATTTTTCATCTTATTCTCATTTTCCTCTTCTCCCATTTTATTATTTGTTTCATTTAAATTACCTTCACGTCTCTTATATTTTGCAGACTTGCTCTTTCTTTCATATTTTTTCTTCTCATCTCGGCATTTATATTTCTTCTTTATCCTCCTCCTCCTTCTGCTGCTCCTCCTCCTCCTTCTCCTCTTCTTCTTCTTCTCCTGCTCCTGCTGCTGTTCCTCTTGCTCGTTCTTATTATGCTTCTTTCCAAATCTCTTGGCCTTTATCAATTTTTTCCAGGATTCATCGCGGCTTTTCAAACTCGTCAATCCGCAACCACTGAATTTTTTTCGTAAAAGCGCTTCTCGCTGTCTTGCCTCCACTATGAGGGCTCTGTACGTGTAATTACGATTAGGACTGTACGTTATTCTACCATCTTTGGTCGTATAAATAGGAACTGTATTGAGATTTCTCTCCAAGGCCTCAATTCCTGATAATTCGTTCATTAAATTATCAAAAGAGTCGAAATATTTAAATTTTTCATTAAAATGTTTGGTGCCTTTGGAACATTCATGCTCATTTTCCTCACTCGGTGCAACGTCAAATTTGTCAAAGTCTACCCTCGAATCTGGAGAATAATTGCAAGGACTGCTTACTCGAAATATTGATTTATTCTCATCACCGACCTCCTCCTCCCCCTCCTTCTTCTCCTCTTTCTCCCGAATCCTTCGATAATCCTTATTCTCTTTGCAATCTTTTTTCATCAACATTTCATTATTTTTAAGACCGTAAGAATGCAAAGATTCCTTCTTAAATGATGATGATGACGACGACGACGACGACAGCAATAATTCGTCATCCAATGATCTACGCTTTTTACTCTTTCGGTATTTAATCAATTTTTTCTTTTTCAACTCATTGCCAAAATCCGGCATCGATCGACGTCGTTCTCGCGTTATTTTTGCCACGTTATCGCCCTTTAATTTATCTCCTCGGGAGAGATTTATTTTAATCTCGATCGCTTTAACGGCTTCATTTTCACACTCGGACGAGTCTCCACTCTTTTTTTCCATCTCCGAATTTTGAATTTTTACATTCAAGTTGGCCACTTTTATTTCAACGTTCGATTCTACATTATTTTTCGTCCCTTCCAACTTTTTTTCCAAACATTCCGAGTTATTGAATATTCCGAAATTTTGTTTCGTCCTCCCCGCCTCCATCAACTTATCCAGTTTGTCGTTTATTCCTACTTCTCCTCTCGACACGTTCAGTTGTTTCCACATTTCGTTCTCATTTCCATCATAAACAATATCCTCATTATTTAATATTTCAAGCTCATTCATGGCTAAATTATCGTTTAATATTTTATCAAAAGGAACTACTCTCGATTCTTCGGACATGAGAGGAATCATGCACGCCTCCTCAAGGGATATTTCGCACAATTTATCCAAATCGTCCGAGCGATTAAAGTCATTTCTACTTTCATTTTCCTCTTCCATATTTATTATTTGTTGCTGCCGCTGCTGCTGCTGCTGAATTTTCATCTCTTTTTCTGCTATCTTTCTCGATGAAGTCACAGCGAGCATGCCAACTAGGGGATCTCCGCAATAATTATCATCGTCGTCATCCTCCTGCTCGATCCTTACTTTCTCGTCATCATGATGATGATGATAACTTTTCCTGACATCATTTTGTTGCAACAGTTGAGAAAAGTTGTCATGCTCGTTTCCCTTGGAAATGTGAGTATCATTATCTTGATTTTCATCCAGTGAACTTTTTCTCATTTCACTCGAACTATTTTCCAGTTCTCGAGCAACTCGATCCTCTTGACGCGAATTACAATTCTCGTTGTTCGCGAGTTCCTCCTCGAAATCGAAATTCAACGAGGCCGGCTCGACGTTGACAGTCTCCGTCTCGGAAATAATTCTACTCCTTGTTTGAGTCGTTGTCGTCGTCGTCGCCGTCGTCGTCGTCGTCGTCGTTGAAAGTTGTCCGTACGGTTCCATTTTAATCGGCGAGTGACTGAAACTAATTATCGGACTGTTTTGCATTATTTCAATTGGGTTCGTTGAAATAGCCAGGTCTCCTCCTCCTCCACCTCCTTCTTCTTCGTCTCCTCCTCCTCCTCCTTCTCCTCCGCCACCGACCACGCGCTCGCTCGATTCTTCCTCGCTGTCGGAATGAATTGGAGTATTGAGTGTCGTCGAAATTGGCGTACATTCGGAAGTTTGTAAATCGGGTAGACTAATATCGTCCGGATTGTGAAACTCGTCGCTCGCGAAACTGCTCTGCTTTCTCAAATTATTTCCCGACTTTGAGCACCGTACATCCTCTTCTCCTTCTTCTCCTCCTCCTCCTCTTGCCCTTTTCTCGTTCACTTCCTCATCATCATCATCACCATCTCTTTCACCCAGCCCCCCAGCCACTTGTTTACTCTCTTCTTCTCTTTCTGTCTCATCGGAGTCATTCTTTCGATCCTCTTGCAACTCTTCCAAATCTACCTTTTCCGTAACAGAATCCATTTGTTCATTTTCCACGACAACAACACCTTCTATTCCTTCCGGCACAACATCAACTTCTTGCAACTCGAAATGTTGACAAGATAATTTTTTCAAGCTCTCGGGCTCTTGAAAGAGTACGATAGCCTCGGTCTCTTTTACATTTTTTAATCCAGATGAATTTCCATTACAAATTGTAATCGGCTCTAAAACTGTTGAGGCTAAATTTCCAAAAACTGTTTCAAGTTTATTTATTTCAGTCGAGCCTTCAACGTTTTCCACTATGTGAATTGTAGGGATTCCATCCAGGTCCTCCACTACTGGGATACACTCGATTATTGTACTATTATTTTGTCTCTTTTTCTGCTTTTCCCCCTTCTCCTCAACCGCACCATCTTGTACTACTACTTCTTCTTCTTCTTCCTCACCTTCTTCTTCTTCTTCTTCTTCTTCCTCCTCCTCCTCCTCCTCCTCCTGTTCTTCTTCGTCCTCTTCCTGCTCTTTTCCCTCTTCGGCAACGATATCGATGCTTTTTCCACTTTCATCTTGAATCTCTACGAGATTTTCATCCTCAGACTCGTCCCAATTTGCCAAAAATTGGCGAACATCCAGGGCTGGCTTATCCGCAAAATCTTTTGAATTGTTTTTGTAATGATTATCCATTTCTTCATTCCGCTGAGGAGGTTTAATTCGTTGTTTAATTTCATTACCTTTATTTTTTTCAATTATTCGATCTTCATTCGACGTCGGTACATTATTTTCCTCACGAGCAATTGTTTGATGATTCTCATTATCGAAACGAGTCTGTCGAGAATTTGTAAAATTTTCCTCATCGTTGACAAATAATCGCCGCCTCTCACTTTCGACTGTCTCTTCTCTCTTGTCACCAATTGATTTACCCTTATCGAGCTCTCTTCCATCTTGGCCGGGTGTCGAATTTTCCGCTCCGCTCACTTCAATCTTATTATAATTTTCAACTCGAACGTCTGAGGAGGATGATTCCTCATTACCGGTGCTTAACAGTGAATTTCCGGGCCCCATCAAATTTCCACAAGTCCCCGAATACGGTGCATAATTTGAATTTATTAAAACTCCATTCTGATCGAATTGAAGATTTATCGGAGTAATGTTGGGCCCTGGAGGAGGAGGAGGAGGAGGAGGAGGAGGAGGAGGAGGTGGAGGAATCTTTGCCGTTTCGTGAACAGCGTTTTGACAATCGAGACTCTGTTCGAATCTTAATAATTCTCTGTACTTCATTACGCATTCTTGATACTTTGGATGGCTCTGGTAACCTGGAACTTGAGAAAAAGCTCGTAAATTGTTTTCCAAGCTAAACCTCTGCATCGCGACTTTTTGATGATAAACGTGATATTTTTGAAATGCTAGACTCCCAGGTTGTTGTGATATTCGATTTCCAAAATGCTGCTCCTGAGAATAATCACGACAGTAATCAAAATACGAATTTTGGAGATTTGTAGAAATGTTGTTTGAATTTGGAGCATGGAAATTTGTTGGTCTGCACTCTGACACCGGATTTTGATAGGGAATTTTTGAATGTTGATACTTTTGCTGAATAATTATATTTTGTTGTTGTTGTTGCTGATGATGTTGCTGCTGCTGCTGCTGTTCATGGTACTTGAGCATTTGATTTCCCGAATTCGTTTTTGCTGGACTTACAACTGGATTCGTTGGCCTCCGAAAATCTTTTCCTGCATAGGAACATTTTTGATAGTCTCCAGAAAACTGATAATTCTGTACAGGATAATTTTGTGATATGAGATTCGGCGTGCTCTGATAACTTCTAGAAGTAGGTACAATCGTTGTATCCTTTCTCCCATATTTATGATATTCCGAAAAGGTTCGAGCCCGATTGTCCGCCGAATAGGATATATTGTTCTCCAGAGAGACTGGATAAGTTTGTCTTGTATTTTCTCGATAAATGTTGGAATAATGGGAGGGAAATTTATCCCAAGGTTGGTACAAATTCGGATCAAGGCAACACGGTGCCTTGCAAGGAACATAAGGAGCTGTCGTCGGCCCAAGGGAATTGTGGCAAGAGTTTGCATTGCTCGATTGAATGTATGGAATTTGTGAATTCCTGTGCGCTTCCTCTCCAATCGCGGGTAAA
>JAPYYW010004174.1:0-26904 GCA_030522545.1 Cremastinae sp. A BG-2022a
AGACTTTCCCGGCATCGGAGGGGGATTTTTTTTTTTTCAAAATTCATTGTAGGACCAAAACTAAAGATTTAGCCCGAACCCAAGCCAAAATAACCAACTAGGTAAATAACGGACACCCTAATATATATATATAAATTCTTGATATGGCTCTTCGTGTCATTTCCTCTCTTATACGCTCGTTTGAAATCCTTTTTCTGCTCGTCATAGAATTATTTTTTATTGCACTGCGTACAGAGCGTACTGTATTAGGAGAAAAAAACAATTGGGCTGGTTCAGTTCATCCAGTTTTGAAACTATCGAGTTTGAAATATAATCATTGCGTACTGTGTAGTTGAATCACTCGTTTCGTTCGTTTTTGGTTGGAATAGAAAAATGTGGGATTGACGTAGTAGAAAGGATTATTGCTTTATTAGGAGGTATTATCGAAAGTATGAGAATCAATTATTGCTATTGAATTTTTATTTTAGAGTATCAATACAATTTCTTGATAGCTAAATTTAAAGTGTCATTACCGAAAAATAAGTGAAAACTATCTTGTCAAAGTATATTTGAAACTAAATTTGATTTAACTGGAGATTCATTATTCCAAATAAATAGTTATAAAGTCTCTTATGAGAAAGACTCTTATGAGAAACCATTAACATACACTCTTTGATCTGAAAAAAATATATATATATATATTTAGAGGGATCTTTCAAACAATTTAAAATATCTCATTTGTTCATTAACGTCTAAGGTTTAATTATTTACCACAAAACTAGACGATTAACGAACTTTTTAGAAAATTATTTAATTATAACATCAAATATGACACTTGTACGTGAGTGAATCCAAGTCAAATTATAATCTAAAAATGAAAATCATTTTTTAACTATTTGCATTGTATCAATTTTTTACATTGCGTATTAGTATATTTAGTAAAATTGATGTATTTAGTCTTAAAATACATTTATTTACTCCTCATATAAAAAATAAATCAAAAAGTATCTTATTTGGCACGTACGTATCGCTAATACCTCCTTAATAAAATAAAATTCTTGGTTACAACATAAATAAAATTGATCGTACAGAATTTCTCATTTGAGCAAATACAATCATTGATTTGATATTTTGCATTTCCAAACGAAATCCATTGAGCTAATCGAACCCCACATTTCATTCGATGAAAAATCTATTTTTCCAAAAATACATCATAAATGCTCAAAGATACATTCTAGTCGTAATTTTTTTGTCTCGTATATTTTTTGCTGCCAGCTGTTTCCTGGTCTCTTCTTTCAAGATTTTCCATCTTGTTTTTTTTCTTCTTTTTTCACTTTACACGGTTTTCAAGTTTTATTGCACATTTGCGAACTGTTCAGTTCTTCACTTAAGTTTTTGCCGTACAGTGTCTGCACAATAAGGAAAGTGAAATATTTAAATGCTGCACGTGCTTCGGTATAACTTGTTTTTGCCTCGTGCAAGTTATACGCGAGTGTTGCATGATGGTTTTATAGAACTCGGTGTACAAGATCTTTTGTTTTGTGATTTTTTAAAAATATTTTATTCTTTGCCCGCGAGTCCTTCAGGAATTTGCACCATCATTTTTCTATTGTTCATTTTAAATGTGGTTTCTACATTTTTGTGATTTTGCAAAATTTTCGCACCATATCGTATAAGAACGTATATAAAGGATAGACGTGTCGAAAACAGATTAAATGGATTTATAGATAAGAGTAATCGTGATAGATTCAAAAGAATGAATATTTTTAGCGTCAGAATTTATAAATCACTTCTTGCATATTTCTCGTCATATATACGCACGAATGCATGTCGGAATTTCTTCTCTCTCGATCGTTTACATTGCAAAAGAAATTCCTTGAAAAATATTCGAAAACTATATAAATCATTCTCATTTCGCAGTATTACAGTTGTTTTGGGTAACGTTATAAACTTTTTTACAACTATGTGGTCAAATTGTTAAAATAATTTTTACTCCATATATCCACGAACTCAGTATACTTTTTTTTTATTTTTTTTTTTTCAAAATGTTTCTATAATATCGTTTTGTGATTACGATACTTATTTTAAAGATGAATATCGTCCCTTTCGAAAATTAATTTGATCAATGAACTCATTGAATTGGGTAAATCTTAAAATTAAAGTTTTATAATTTTATGTTGAAATCCTTAACAACGAAATTTGAAAAAAGACTCTCAAAAGTTTTCCAGCATTTTTTAAAAATCGAAAAAGTTCATGGTGACTACTCTTTGAAAAAGCGGACAAAAATTCGTATTTTATTTTATTTTTTAATTTACATAATAATTCCTCACGTGAAACAATAAAGTGACATCCTGGTAAATATTTTGATCGGATATTTGTCTAACCGTTTAATGAATCGCTCTGAAATTGGGTTGAAAATGTTGAGACAAAAAAAGGTTGAAAAAAATGTGCCAAAATTGTATAGTGAATGCATAAAACGGTGTTTTGAAAAGTCGTATCTATGAATAATAATTTTTAAAAAAAATGAATTTTTAGAGTATTTAAAATGTGAAAATATTCGAAATGTGATGATTAATATCGAATTCCTGAATTTGTCTAAAATATGAAAGGAGGCATCCACCAAAATGCTTTCTCGCCTCAATTGTCGCTGGTGACAGCGGGGACGCCGACGCTGACGATAAACAGTTTTTCGTCGCCGAGCAATAATAGCCAACAGGGAAGCGTCGTGCCGAGCACCGGGGTGCTCCTCCAGCATCAGGATTATCAGAGTCAGACGCAGGCAATAACGAGCACCGGATGTCCGACAACGGTCAACGTCTCGAGCGTGCCAAGCGGCACGACGACGAGCAGCGTTAGCACGATGCTCGTCGCCGGGGCTGCTAATAGCCCGAACAATGCCGGGGCTTTTCTTCAACAAACCACGAGCTGCAGCACGAGCAGCCTCAAGAAACTCGACAACTTCGGCCCCGTTCAAACCGGACCAACTGTCAAACTGGAGAACAAATGTAAGCAGCCGTGCATATGCAAAAATAACATTGGTAAGACTTTACAAGTTTTTACCCCAGCGAGTATATGTCTTTTTCAACTAAAAAACGATCCATTTTTTGTTTCTCCAAGTCGAGAATCGTATTAACATTTTTTTCTTCAATGTTTCACATTTTATTAAGGATGTATGAGACAGACGATACCAGCAGAATGTAAATTCTTGACGTTACGTTCGTAAAATCCAGACTCTGGTTTTTGCTAAAATACTTTCAACTTTTTGAGTCATATGGTTTTACTATATCTTTATTATATTTATATATTTATTATATTTTTATTGTTTGAACGATTAAGTAAATTAGTAAAATGTTTTGAAATTATTGTTTATATAAAATGAACTCTATTACGAATTTATAAGAGAAAAATTCACAAGAATCTTAAGGTAGTTCTCTTGGTACGGTCCAATAAAAAATATTAATCTCGGTTTTTCTGACGTTCAAAATAATTTGTGAGAATAAGTTAATTAAGAAAAGTTTTTGCAAATTGACTAAAGAACAACATACTCGAAATTCAAGGTCGGGTATACTAGCTACATGATTTATAAAATGTTGAAACAACTTTATGTCAGATTTTTTTAAAAAACTAAGCAAAGTTTTTTTGATGTTATATAAAAATCTGTGCAAAATTTCAAGAAGTTTCGCCATCTAGAAGTCAAAATATTGAAGGTTGAACATCGTAACATTGAACACATGCTCTTATGGAAGAACACGAAAAACCATGATTTTTAACAATAAATATCTTGGCTTCTACGTGGTGAAACTTATTAAAATTTGGACTATATATTCAGATTACAATCAAGATTTGTGCAAATTTTTAAGAAAATTTGTCCAAATTCATTTTTTACGAGATCTACCTTAAACCAGTCAGTCAAATTATTTCAAATTTGATACAATATTTTTTCATGTACTTTATAGAACAAAACATTGAAAATTAATAAAATTCTCATATTAAAAAAAATCGCTCATACATCCTTAAAGAGGTCCATGTGTTTACGATCGACTTGAACACTATTTTTGAACTTTTTTCCTGGAAATTTAGTAAACACTGAGATTAACATAATACTCAACTTGTGGCCGAATTTCAATGACATATTTATCGTCTGGAAATCAAGATATTCGTCTTTGAAGATCGCCATTTTGGTGATTTCTCATAAGACCGGGGGTAAAAAGTTCAAATTTTACACAATGATATTTTAAACATATTTTAACATAACATCAAGGAACGCGTCAATTTATGTCAGTAAAAATTCACTTGCAAAGTGAATATTTTTTAAAATTATCCTCCAATTTTAAACTCTTTTATTTCATTTTCTCTTATTCAAAAAATGTATTTCTTCACCCTTGAAACACAATTCCCGGAAGAATTTTCGGGAAGTGGAAAAAAAAAGAAGAAAACTCGGTTGAGCAATCCGCGGCAGAAGTTTCGTCGCAACCCCGGCGCGTCTTATTCGCGTTATCCAAAAGTTCTAGCACATATTCCTCTTTTTTTTTTATCTTTCCCGAGTGGTTACACTTGTCGCGTCTTTTTCGTCTCCACGTGCGTGCTCGTCTTTGGATGTCTCGCGAGTCGCCAGCTCGCTTACGCAACAAGTCCTCACGGCGCTCACTCCCCCATTCTATATTTAACTCTTAACCAACACCCTGGGGTATGGCATACCCCAGCTAAAGTTCGAGCTCATTTTTGGCCTATAAGCCTCTTCCATGCAAACCTCTTTTTTTTATTATGCAAAAAATGTCAAGCTGTTATTAAGATAGTCGTATATCGTTTTAAACAATTCGTCAGATTTATTTTTTAAAATTAGAGGCTTTAGTACTTATGTTAAGCTTCCTGCAAAATGTCAGGGTATGTTGTCGACTTAATTACCGAGAAATTAATTATCAAAAATCGCTCATTTACGTGATCAAAGTATAACGATGATACGAAAATTCTTACTTCCGCTCACTTCAACATCGAATCTATTTATAGTAAATCGTAGGATTTTTGCGAAAAATGAAACTTAATTAAAGTGCATTCCTACGAATCTTGTCGTTTTGAAGAAAATTAGGGTTATCTACCTATTTTTTAAGAAAATCGTTGTTAAACATGAGCATTTGCTCGAATATTTTATAGATATCTTGGTATTTCACCATATTGAAACTGTCGCGTACAACCGCCGAATTCAAACGTGCCTATAATTTAATATTCATATTTTCTGTACATTTTCAAGTTTTCTTTATCTATTTTCTTCGATGAGTATGCACATCTTCCTATCTTGGTTATCTCAAAAAAGTTTTTTTGCAAATTATTATTTTTTTTACTTGGAAAGCAACGTGTATATTTTTTCGATTACGTGATGACCTTTTGAAATTTTGAAGTTAGTAACCTCGAGTACTACTCAAATCGTTGATTATTAGTATTTGATGTTGCAATTATCGGTAAATAAAAATTTCAATTTTATTGACAATGCATAAATTTCCTTATTCCTTTCTATTTTTTATAATGATCTCTACTTTTTCGAAAATTACGTTAATTAGTTGCAAATGACTTTCCACTAGTCTGCAGCGATACAACTACCTTAAAGACGAATTAGTCATCAGTCTCTAACAAAAGTTTTTTATGATAAATTGGTGAAACTTAAATTCTATATTTTTGCATTAAATTTGTTAATTTATTTCTTGTAATATCAATTGATAGCTTAAACATATTTTTTAAACAATTGACACTTCGCATTGTTTTAATAGTTAAAAATGAAAAAATATTTATCGAAACGTTTCTCAAATTTTTAATTTTTTAATAATAAATCGCCCATTAAATATGTGAAATAAATTTGACAATGATCTTACCATTTTTAATGAAAAATATCAAAATTGTCATAAATGTTAAAATTCCCATAATTCATGCCGGATGACTCCTAGACCGCTGAGTGAATTATTTTAGAAAATTTAATCATTTTTAATACAATCTGAAATGACAAAAAATGTAACTACTTCTTACACCATACTTAAAAACACTTTAATTCATTCTTGAAAATAAAACCCTTTGAGGTTTCTCTTACCATGCAGCCCATTTCAAATGTTAGCTTAAATGTTAAAATGTTTAAAAAATGTTTAAATCCACTGAATAAAAATTGTAATTGGACTCAGAAAAATTATTTTACATTTTTTCCTTTATTGATACTGTTTTGAAATTGAAGAAGAAACTAAAAAGAATTTTTGTATCATTTCAAAAACTGCAAAATTCCATTAGAGTGAGTGCTAATTTGTTTGCCAAATATCACGTAAATTATTCGCATTAACTTTACCAAATTTTGTAAAAAAAATTTCTAGCGGAAGTTTACGTATTATTAAAATTTCGTAAAAATCTACATCTGTTGTGAATGTAAGGGGTTGACTCGTTAAAAGGTTGAAAAAATGTTCTTTTTGAAAAAAAAAACAATAGTGGGCGTATCTAAGAGGTTGGGTCACCAGATATCCTTTGTGTTTGCAAAAGTTTTCTGAAATGTGTTAGACGAGTATTAGAGCTCGGATACGACGAGTCTCTTTCACTCTTACTTTACAAGCTTGAACATTTTATCGTCGTTGTACAAGAGGTTTTACGTCTGCTGTCTCAAATCCCACCAACATCTTTTCCCCGTATTAAACTCGGTAAATCGAAAAAGAAAAAGAATTCCCTTTTATCTCTCGTCTCGTCACTGTTTATTTATATTCATAAAAATTCTTTATTCATATTCAACTGTTAAAAATAATCAATTTTTACATGATAGTTTGAAACAAAGTTACTTTGAAACATAGTTTTTTTTTTGATTTCTCAAATGCAACTACCTTTTTGAAAACAACAATTGTTTTCTTCTTATTATGTTTTAAAAACAGAAACGTATTTGTCACTGGCAATAATAAAATAATTTTCAAAACGATATTGTTTATATTTCATATATTCATATGTTTATATTTCATAAAAAGTAATTGAAAATTGAAGAGACTTTTGATAGTAACGCGAGAACGTTTTCTCGTTGATTGCATCAGGTAAAACGAAATTGGTGCATTCGAACGCGGGCTGCAGTCGCACCCTACCAGTTGCGTCTTCCTGGAACGGTCAGCCCGAGGGAATAACTCTGTGCGCTAGCAATTCGAATAATATCGTTACAGGCACAACGACCACGGGAGTCGTCAACGCGAGTCTCGTTAAACGAGAGCCCATGACAACGGTCCCGTGCCAAGTTGCCGAAGTATCGACTTCCCTCCATGCAACGACCACGGCAGTCAAAATCGAGCCTATGCCGACTAAATCAGAAAATGGTGAGTCGCTCTTCCTCTATTTTCCATTCTATTTCAACGATTATAAATCACACGACTAAACATCATTCTAAATATTTTTCATTTACGTAATAGATTGAATTAATTTTTATTTTCTATAAGTAAACAAATAATCAGTTAATACAAAAATGTACAATCACTTTTAAGGATGTACGAGGGATACTTTTAAAAATATGAGAATTTGATTAATTTTTGATACTTTGTTCTTAAGCGTATATGAAAAAATGTTGTGTCAAATTTTTAATAATTTTTTCTGAATTATTTAAGAATTATCAAACTCCAAAGTTGTTGAGATTTAACATTGCTTCTTATGGAGAATTCGTATTGCGTATTCGTATTTGCATCGCACTGAATACAAATATAAAAATAGGAAATTCTTGTGAATTTTTTTTTATACATTTGTAATAATGTTCAGTTTGTATAGACGGTAATATTTCAAAACTTTTTACTATATTTTTTTAAATTTTATTGTTCAAACAATAAAGTAGATTTAAATTATTGTTGAAACATCCTCAGGTTGCTAATAGATAGTCAAAGTAAGACTCGAAAAATTGGCAACTTTTCAGCAAAAGCCAGAGTCTGGGTTTTACGAATTTAACGTCAAGAATTTACTTTTTGCTGGAATTGTTTGTCCCATACTTACTTAACTCTAAATTTGTTGTTACAATTACACCTCTTATTGACTTTATTATTATTTTCAACAATATTTTGAATTGATTTAACTTTAAAAAACAAATTTTTAACTTTTTTACGATAATTTATAGGTATACAGATATTCAGACTAAAAAATGTTGACGTATTCTCATACTGCATAAATATTTAAAATTGAAGAATTATATGTACGAAAAAAAATTTACTTTTTTACAAAAATCAGTAAATATAAAGATATTTAAAGTGAAAAATAATTTGCAAAATGTCAAAGTTCGCAATGCATATTAAGGTGATGTGAAACACCCAATTTTGAGTGAATTTTCGGACAAATCCCACTCTCGTATTTTTCAAGCAAACGAGTTGAAATTTGAATATGTTATGCAGTATTCGCTGTACTGGGGCGTGACACTCTTGGGATTTAAAAAAAAACCAAAGTAAAAAAAATTCTTTTTTTTTCTTCATTTCTTGAAATTCCAAGAACGTCATGCACTAGTGTAGTGTATATTGCATAACATATTCATATTTCAATTTATTTGCTTGAAAAATACGAGCGTGGGATTTATCCGAAAACTCACTCGATATTGGGTGTTTCGCATCGTCTTGAAGAATTGAATATACATTTTAAAAGATGTGTTCACTTTTCCAAAACTATTCGAATGAAATAATGATTTGCAAACTGTTGAGCTTCGTAATGTGCACGAATGTTGAAAAATAAAAAAAAATAAAAGAAATACAGAGGAATAACAAAGTTAAGTACTGTCGGAATTGTGAGTAATTATTGACCGAATTTACTTTTAAAAAACAATGAATAATCGTTAATAAAAAGAGTATATATGCTTACAAAAAGCAACGATTTTACCAGCGTCAGCAGTCGCATTCTGTTTTGGAAAATTCGTAGACACGTCTTAATGAATTGAATATACATGAAAAAAAAAATGTGTACATTTTTCCAAAACTATTCGTGTGAAATAATGATTTGCAAACTGAGTAATTATTGACCGAATTTACTTTACAAAAACGATGAATAATCGTTAATAAAAAGAGTATGATATATGCTTATATACAAAAAGCAACGAATTTACCAGCGTCAGCAGTCGCATTCTGTTTTGGAATTACCAGCGTCAGCAGTCGCATTCTGTTTTGGAAAATTCGTAGACACGTCTGCGTATATATATTCACAGTGGTAGGGTATAGTTTACAGAGTTTTATGAGGACGGGGATTCTCGGGGAGACTCGTGACGAAACGAGAAGAAAAGTATACGAAATGGGTGAAGACATTCGCGGAGTCATTCGCGGATTCGCTCACCGGCACTTGCCAGCGAATCTCTTTCGAATACCCATACGCGAGCCCCGGAAAAGCTTTACGATCGAAATCGTGCAGATCTTAACGTTTCTTCGGCCCGAAAACACTCCGAGTTTCGTCGTCGTCGTCGTTGTCGTTATTCAAGTCGTTTGATAAAATCCTTACGAATATATATACGACACAGGATCGTTTCTCGATCGGAGAAAAACGACATCTTACATTTTATGCTTTGCATTTATGCGTATATATATATATATATATTCTACGGTATAACGTATCCACGAATCTGCTACGGGGATTATTCTAGAAAATAATTAAATAACCCATTATATTTCATATTCCAACCAGAATCCAATCGAATTTATTAAGTTATTAAATTCTGAAAATAGGACACACGTTCCTCGCGTTCGTTCAACTCATCTCTCGTTATTTCGAGGAAAATTTAATTCCGCCGTATGGCGTTTCCATTTAAATTGATCATCTTTTTTCTCAATCAAATACATTTAAAATTTATTCAATCGGAAATTATTTCAATTATTTGATGAAAAAATTAAAAGTATTGAACTTCTTTTTCCTGCTATCTTTAATGTTACCTTCAATGTAAAAAATATTTGTTATAAATTGATGTGAAAGTTAAATTAAAAAATGAATGTCAATACGAGATATGTATATGATTTGGAATGAAATTTATTTTAAAAAGTACGATTTTTTTAGCTGAAAGATTGAAAATATTGATGATTGGGATTATTTCGGATTTCTCGATGTTGTTTGACTAATGGAGACTCGTATGCATTCTCGAGGCGGTCGCAGGCGAGTATGGGAGGTAAGGAGGGTAAGAAACGAGAAAAAGTCCAAATCAAGGCTCTGGGCGGCGAAATACAAGCCGCGCTTCCCCCTCGCTTTGGCAAGAAATGAATTTGCCCCCGGGTTCTCGAGCCAATGAGCGGGCTTGCGGTGCTGTCACCCCTCGTAATAACGAGACTCACATCAGAGTCCATACAGAGGAGGAAGAGCCACGAAGGGAAAAGGGAAAGTGAATTGGATCGAGGGAGTGACGAAAGAAAAAAAATGACGAAGGGACCAAAGGGAGGGAAGAACGAGAGTTAATGAGACTCAAAAATCATTTTCATGTGCGGGAATAAAAATAATTATTAAAAAAAAAAGATTTGGAGAATAATTGACAAAAGCGAATTTTTGTATAACAATTATTGACAACCAAATTTGGTAAAAATTGATGAAACAAAATATTTTTTTTTTAATTATTACTGTAGTTAAGTTTAGGGTACTCATGAGAAAAATTACTAAAGACAAAAATGGACGAAATAGAAAAGAGGAAGATGACATGAAAGAGATCTTTAGAAAAGAAATATTTGGAAAAAATCGACGAAAAAGGTATTTTGGAGAAATATTGTTGACAAAATTAAATAGGAGCAAACATTTATGAAACAAGAAAATTTCAAAAAATTACCACTAGATAAACTTGGGGTAAAAATGGGAAAAAATATACTGATGACAAAATGATGAAGTAGAAAAAGGGAGAAGAACATAAGAGTCAACCAGACACGATGTAAGAATTTTGGGATAAAACATTTGAAAAAAATCGACGAAAAAGATCATTTGGAAAAAATTACTGACAGCATCAAATCCTATATTAAAAAAGACATGAAGCCTCTAATCAATTCATCGGAATAAAGCGTATTGTTCGGAGCGCATTAACTTTTGGCTAATCTCTACTCATAAAAAAAAATTCAACGTGCTCTTCTTTGGAAATAATGACCTTGATGTTTGAATCAATCATTTCGTCTTGCAAAAATTTTCAGAAATTTCCTAATATGAAGTCAGTATCGTCGAGGACACGAAAATACATCACCATTTGAAATTTTGAGATTTTCCTGTTTTCGATTCTCGAAAAATCAGGCTGGAGGTTCTCGAACACGCTAAATTTTCTCAGCTCATGTAAAAATAACATGCAACACAATTTTCTATTATTTATGTCAAATATACTTGGAAAAATATAGCTGAATAGTTCGGGGATCGTAAACATAAAAAAAAGAGAGGAAGTTCGTCGAGCGCAACGAGGGAAAAAAATTCCAAATTTTTGAGAATACCTCGACTATTGTTTATCCATGGTGATTATTCGTCGAGGTTGAGTGAAAAACAGAACACGGTCTTGATTGTTTGGATTTTCGACTGAATTTGGAATCAGTAGGCCGGTATAAAATGTTGGGGTAAGACGTGTCGGGTCTCGCCAGGTAGTTCGTTACCGAAAAACATTTCGCAGAAATTCGATAAGTTCAATTAAGTGTCAGTATCAGTATAATTTTCAATCGTACCAGAAGTGAATAGTTAAGAATTTCGTTATAATATCGTTTCAAAATACTTTTTAAAAAATGTCAGTGCGGATGTATTCTATATTAAAAAAAAAGAAATGAAACCTCTAATCAATTAATCGAAATGGAGCACATTATGCGAGGTTACATGAAGTACAATAGAAGAACAGCAAAATATCAATTAAAACATGTCAAAAAAAGCTTACAACATAAAATTTGATCTAAAATTCATGAAACCAAAAAAATTCAAAAAATTAGTACTAGAGATACTACAGACAAAAATGACGAAGTGAAAAAAGGGAAAGAAAGATAAGAGTCAATCAGACTATGTGAACATGAATGTGATTTTTAAAGAAAAAAACATTTGAACAAAAATAAAGCACAAAGATAATCTGTACAAAAATGACTAGAAAAACCAAATGAAATAAAAAAAATGTATGAAACGATGAAATTAAGAAAAAGAACTCTACGATATAAACTCGGAGTGAACACGAAGGAAGGGAAGAAACTCTGTAAGACCCATTAACAAGGAGAGAAAAACGAGTCGATGGCGAAAAAAATGATCGAAAAAAGGGCTGATGAGATAAAAATAGTGAGGAATCGAAGGAGAGCGTGTTGTAAAATATAGCAACAATTTCCACGGATACTCCCCGGGTTTTCTCAGTGAAGAGTATCAAGAGAGCGCCGAGCGAGGAAAGAGAGAGAAAAAAAAACGAGCAGCAAAATTGTACCGATGACGTCGTTTCTATTTGCCATTGGGACTTGATATACGGCAATAAGAGAGTTGCGCGGAGAGCTCGAGAGAGCGGAGGGTATATAGAGAGAAAGGCTCGTAACACACGCTCTCTATTCCGAGCGCTCGTTTCTCCGTTTCTTTTTCTCACATTTCCGCGAGAGCCACGCCTTGTGTTTGCGTCGCCATGCGTGTCACGCACCTCCTACTTAACGAGATCCCCTTCTACATATTTCTCACTTTTTCTCTCAATTTTTCTCCTTTTCTCTCTCTCTCTCTCTTCCCTTCACTCTAAATCTGCGCGTATATGCGTAAAGAGTTTGCCGGCTGACAGAGCGCTCCGTGATTTTCTTCTTATCGCGAAGAAAAAAATAATTTGTCTCACGAACCGTCCAGCTGAGCGATAAATAATTACAAGTTGAGTATATAGTACTGAAGAAAAGTTAGGTAGAAAGATAAACTCTATCGTATAAATCATATGTTTAAAATTTGGTAATTACTTTTTAATAGTGTTTATTGTATTTGCGTTAATTAATGAAGATTTTTTGCTATGTTTGAATTACCAAGTAATGACACGTTGAACAAGTATACGTTAAGGTAGTCCAACCGCAAAGCCTTGTTGAGACAGATTTTATGAAAAATTTGTACAGATCTTCTTTAATGTCGTATGAAAATGTGTGTCAAATTTTATAAAGCTTTTTTTACAAATTTTATCATCTAGAAATCGAGATATGATACATTGATAATCGTTGCTTTCTCGAATCTTTCGTAATAGTCCATGATAAAACTAGCAATTTTAAAAAATTAATATCTAAATACGTAATAGAGAGAGCCTTTTTAAATTTTGCATACACTTTAATACATTTCTAAAGAAGAATATGTACCATTTTTTAATAAATTCTGTGTTAAGAAATGTCAAGCGATGATTTTACATTTAGTTAACATGTGAGGACAAACTTTTGAACACACCGTCTCGGTTGTACTATATCTTAAGAACATAATAAGGTAAACGTCACATAGTTGGACAGCTAAGGGTTTTCTCACTCTATCTTTTTTTTTAATATTCAAACAATAAAAACTATTTCAAATTCATATCTAAACTATTATCTGATATTTTAGCGATCCAAAATTCATTTTATGTATTAATTTTAAACAATATTTCTAGTAAATAAATAATTAAACGTTTAAATATGTAAAATGTTCCAATAGTTGCACAGAAAATCGACCCTGTCTCTAGGGTTGAGCGAGTTTTTTCCAATAAATTAACGTTATGAAAAATACACTTCCTCGTACAGGAAAAATAATCCATACGATTTTATTGTAAAAATTGTCCAACTATTAGGACGTTTACATTAATACATGTTTGACTATCAAAAAATTATCAAACAAACATACTTTTCAAAAATGAACGCATATCTTTATGAATACTTATAAAAAAGTGAGGTATACTAATAAATTAATGGAGATACGAACGAAAAGAAAGAAAAAAGATTGATCGAATTTTAGCGCTCGGTTTTTAAAATACAATCATTAATTAAAAAATTAATTAATGGATTGCTTTATTATTGAAAGTATATCATACATTTTTCATTTATTGCGATGAATATAATAGTAGTGCCATTACAATTGGTGCCTCATGACTCGAGAAAATTGAAAGAAAATCGGAAAACGGAAAAGAAAAATGTATATAGGGAAGAGGCAACAAAATAAATATAATAAAAGATATCGAATAAAAAGTGTTGTATCGGCTGTGTGATAAGTTCGTCGACGTTTCCATTCGATCGTGTAATGCGCTTTTTCGCCCATTTCTCGTCTTATTCCGCAGTGTCAAGCGCGGTAAGAGGAACGAGATGAATACAATGCAAAAAAATGATGAAATAAAAATAAGCGAATGAAAAAAAAAACAAACGGTAGGATCGGAGTTTTCGTTGTTTTTTCCTTTTTTTCCGGCAGTAAATGCGAGGGTCGATAGCTGATGAGATCGAGAGAACAACGATGGTGGTAAAATGCGCGTATGCATGATACAAATGACAGCTACAGTGATGGGGGAAAATAAGCGAGGATGCGGTAATGGCTTTCGTGGAACTGATGCGTCAAAATCTCAAACGTTGATGTAAAAACAAAAATGAAACACGTTTTTTTTTGTGACCAAATGACCACAGAGAAATATTTTTGACAGTATATTCTCTGACGTTATGTTTTCATCCAGATATCATTTATTGAAAATTTCTTTGAAAATTTGCATGTCTTCTTTAAGGATGTTTATAAAAAATGTCGATGAAAAGAAAAGTGTATCATTTTGGGATTGGAAAAGTTCCCAGCTACAAATCTGCAAAAAAAACGTATCTTTACTGACCATTTAATGAAAATATTCGTAATTGAATTTTTTAACATTGAGTAGATGCGAGAACACTATTTCGTATAGCTTTATTTAAAAAAAACAATTGTTTTGCACATAAGTGACTCTTTATAAAAATTATTTATTATATTTATTAAACACTTTTAAACCTGTAGGATAATGAAAAACTTGAGGTTTCGGTCCTTCTTAACCTCGATCAAAAAAAATTTAATAAAAGTTTTAACGTTACTAATTATACTTTTTGGATCACTACGATAATTCTTAATTCCTAAAAATTTGACCCTTTATTTTAGTATTCTCGAGTTACAGTAAAAATTATGTTTAAAAAAAAATTGTAAAAAGTATTCAATTTGACTTGGAAGGCATTCTTAACGTCATTGAAAGATGCAATTTTCAATCTTAATTATTTCCAGTGAGAGATATACAGTTAGATTTCGCTATTCCTTTTAAATAAATTACATTATCGATTTTATAATGACTTTTGATGTGTCAAGTTCGTATAAAACTATTAAATAATTTAATATACTGTCAGATTTCGCTACTCTTTAAAAAAATATCGATTTTATAATCACTTTTAAGGTGTCAAGTTCGTATAAAACGATTAATTTATAAAGTATTGAAGAAAGAAAATTAATAAATTAGATCAACGATTCGAGAATAGCTCTCAAAAAGATAATACATATTTATGATTCTTTTTAAAAAAATTAGTGACAGTTTTTCAATTAATTTGTAAATGTTGACGAATTTCACAAAATAAAATAAAAATTTCATTAATTTTGGATTTGTTCCAATGCATAGAAATTTGCATTGTCAGACAGTCAAATACTTCCTTACACTTTAAGAAAATTCATATTGCTGATCAATAGTTGATTAAATATATATATTGTTTAAAACGTTTCTATAAAAATGGTTTTGTATCTACATATGCATAAAAAAATATTTTGTTAATTATTTAAAGTTCCTCTATCAACTTCGTTACATGCATCAAATAGATTTTGATATAGGTCAATTTTGTGAGTTCACAAAATTGATGTAGTTACATCAAATAAAAATAGTTTCAATTGTTTTTTCATCAGATATAAATAAAAAAGGTAAAGTTATCAGATTAACGTTTTAAAGATAATTTTTCGAAGAACCGTTTGAAAGTTCTTCAACATTGTTCAAAAAGCTCAAAAAAATTGAAAAAGTTTTCCCATTTGATAATCGAGTATTTAAAAGTGCAACTTTAAAATACGAACTATCGTAGGAAGCAACGAAAAATTGTCATATATGAATTATATCATGATTTTCACATAATAAAATTTGCACATACCTGCGTTTGATCCTAAGCGACGCTCATGCAAATAAATCATTAAAAAAAAGTTATTTTATAAAAGTACGAAATTGAGATAAATAAAAACAAAAATGATAAACAATGAAAAAAATGATGATCGATGAAGAAAATCGTGGAAGATTGGATATTTATTGAATATTGAAATTTAATGTTGGATTACTTGTCACGTGTGTTTAACAGGAATAGTCGTCTCGACAGCTGGAACCGGCGGAATTCCGGTTGGCATTGCAGTCGCACGTCAGAGACTACAGCATCAGGAAACGACGTCGTCGTCGATGCGAAACGTATCACTGAGTCATCACACCTCCCACCACTCGAGCTACCATCATTTCCAGCCGGAGAATCTCGGTTAGTAAACGCTCATTATCCGAACTATTTATAAGTATCCGTAACCCTCTCGTTTTTCCTATTTCTTCATTTTTCTTCTTCTCCCTCGTTTATCATCTTCACATTTTTTCCCTCTCTCTCTCTCTCTCTCTCTCTCTCTCTCTCTCTCTCTCTCTCTCTCTCTCTCTCCCTCCTCCCTCCCCTCCCTCTCTCTCCCTCCCTCTCTCCTCCTTCTTCTCTTTCTTTTTTTTTCTTCCTCTCCCTCGTTTATCCTCCTCACTTTTTCTCCCTCTCTCTCTCTCTCTCTCTCTCTCTCTCTCTCCCTCTCTCTCTCTCTCTCTCTCTCTCTCTCTCTCTCTCTCTCTCTCTCTCTCTCTCTCTCTCTCTTTTTCTTTCTTTTTTTTTTCTATCTCACATTTTTTTCACTTTTTCGCTCTGTCTTCCTTTTTTTTTCTTCTCTCTCATTTTCCCTCTCATCCAAACATATACTCAAAGTTTAAAATTCACACTATAATCCATGGACATTGATAGGGAACGTGCATAAAAATATTTCTTGGCGACTATCGTGGCCTTGACCCGTCCATAGCAAACCTCTTTATCATTTTGCTCGCTCTACATGTTCTGACACTGTTTGTTCTCTGATGTATTAACGCGTGTACAGCGAAGTTCATATGCCATATATTGATGCACTTGCGTTCATTTCTTCGCTACTTACGTTTCTGAATGATTTTGCCATTAAAAAATAATTTTTTTCTGAATACATTGTCCATCAATTAAGGTGGTTCTCGTGAAAAATGAATTTTGACATATTTCCTTAAAAATTTGCACAAATCTTTTTGGATGTGATCTGAATATGTGGTCCAAATTTTAAAGGTTTTACCACGTAGAAGACAAGATATTTATTATTAAAAATCATGATTTTTCAATCATAATAATTAAACTTTGCATGCTAATGAACAGGTGAGATATTTTTGATTGTTTGAAATTTCACTATAAATTTTTTTTTAATCGAAGAATGAAAACGGTTTCTCATAAAACTCTGGCTTGTGTCGAACATACTTTTTCGGAATAGTTTTCGCTTATTTTGTACTGAAAGAAAAGAATGATAAATTTTACTATACATAAGTGACAACTATACTAATTATTATGGTAAATATACTTTATTTTACAATAAACATATTTTAGTTATAAAATAATCAGCATAGTTGTCACTTTATGATAAAATCCAATATCGTGATTTCTCTCAGTGTATCGGTAATCGTACTTGAAATTTAGCCATCGAAAAACTGGATTAATACTCTATATCGTAAAAAAAATCAATAGCAACAATTCATTTTTATACTTACGTTAATAACTCCTGAAATTTTTACGATTCACTTTTGGCTTCTCTCATTTTTCAAGAATATTCTTTGAGTAAACTTAAATCCTTTTTACAATTTTTTTTAACGCGTTTTATTCACTGTAGTTAAAATAAAGGATTTGATTTATAAATATTAATAAAAATTATTATGGTTTTCTATATATCGTATTTATTAGAGTTGTCTTCAAGACTAAGGTTAGGAGAACCTGTCGTAAAGGTGAAGGTTAAAAAAAACGATAAATAACGATAACGATATATCGTTTTTCATAACGATAAATCGTCATAGACTTCACTGACTAGAAATCGAGAAAAATGTGATTTTTAGTACTTGAAAATATCTCGACTTCCGGAAGGTGGAATCTCTTAAAATTTAATACATACGTGGATATCCTGCCAAAAAAAGTTTATG
Source organism: Cremastinae sp. A BG-2022a (assembly GCA_030522545.1). Taxonomy (NCBI): domain Eukaryota; kingdom Metazoa; phylum Arthropoda; class Insecta; order Hymenoptera; family Ichneumonidae; species Cremastinae sp. A BG-2022a. The sequence continues at coordinate 18,119 of JAPYYW010004174.1, forward strand.
CAAATTTTTAACAAAATCTACTTCTTACTTTTTCCCTTTTCAAATAAATCTACGCATCAACTACCTTTAAAAGTTTATAAGTGTAGAATGTTTTTTCGTACGAATTTTATAGCTAGGAATTGTATCGAAATGTTCCAATCTCGTAAAAATACATTTTAATTAAAATTTTTGACAGAGTTCCTCAAATTTTGTGCAAAATTCTTAATTGATTACCGCGTTCTGCAACTCTAATTTTGCATCTTGCACTGACTTTGTTCGTTAAATATTTTGGTTAAATAAATATTAAGTTAACCTTTATTGATTAAATAAATGTTAGAGTTGCGTTTTGCAACTCTAATTTTGCAACTTGCACGGACTTTATCAGTTAAATATTTTATTAAATTAGTAACGATTCTTCAATAAATGTACTGGTCTGTTTCAATTCAAACACTGTTCAAGTCTCTCTACCCTTTTCGATCGTTTCACGCTCGATCTTTTTTCTCTTGAAGTTCGGTGTCCTGAACGAGTTCGCGAGTAAACAAAAAAGTGTATTAAAATGTGTCTACAGAGACAAGTTTTGACAGAGATTCTCAAATTTTTTGCAAAATTCTTTATTGTTTACCGCGTTCTGTAACTCTAAATTTGCAACTTGCACTGACTTGGTTGATTAATTATTTTGGGTAAATAAATAGTAAATTAACCTTTGTTGGTTAAATAAATATTAGAGTTGCGTTCTGCAATTTTTCAACTTACACTAACTTGTTTAGTTAAATATTGCTAAAAATGCTAGTTAGATATTAACTAACTTTGTTAGTTAAAATTTAAATAAATTAGTAATGATTTTTTGATAAAGTTATTGGCCTGTTTCAATTCAAACACTCTTCAAGTGTTTTCGATCGCCCTTTTCGATCGTTTCACGCTCGATCTTTTTTCTCTTGAAATTCGGTGTCCTGAAAGAGTTCGCGAGTAAACATAGAAAAGTATATAAAAACGTGTCTACGAATAGAAACCGTGCGAACTCGTCGAGCGGCTCTCGACCCTGAGCGTATCAACGAGTCGTGTACCACGTACATTACTAGCCAGCTCCGCAGATACCGCCGTCAGCATAAATTGGAGTGCATTTTTTCTCATTTTTCATATATCTCCTTTTTTACATTCTGCCCCGTAATCTTTTTACAGCTTTTTTTTCTCTTCCTTCTTTTCTCGTCTTTCCGTATTTATTTTTATTTTTATTTTTTCTATTTTTATTTATTTTCCTTGCATATAATATACGTATATACAAGAAATGAAGAAACTGCAAGCTCTTCGAGACGTGTTAACGCGCCAGAGAATTTTATTTCGCGGGCACAATCTCTCTGATATTGACACTCCCATTGCAAGCGTGTGTAGGAGTTCGCGTCCATGAATCATAACTGATAATGCATAATCGCGTATACGCGGAGTATCGAAGGCAACGAGGTGTCAGGTAAACGTCGAACGATCATTTATCCGTTCTTTCATTTAGAAAAAAGTTTGAAAAAAAAAATTAGTCGTCCGTATACACGTTCGTTTTTTCCATTATAAAAATATCCTGAATGCACGCTAATGCAATCGCGTTGTTGCCAGCAAGAATAAGTCTTACACAAAGAACCGCAAAGGATCGATAGTTTAAAAAAAAATTGTGTTTACGTGCGAAACGAAATCGCGCGATGGAATTTCTCGATTTTTATCAACAAATTTCTGTATATTCATCTCGAGTATTAAACATTTTTTCCCCTTTTTTTTAAAATGATATTTCTAATCTTTTACAATTTTTTTTAGGTATACGTTTTTAGTATAATTTTATTAGAAGAAACTATCAAATTCTGCTTCATAATTAAAGTGATTATACTTAAATCGTGTATTTTTCTATCAATCTTTTATTTTATCGTCTATGTGAATTTCGTGTTTTTAAAAGTTGTGAAAACGAAATTTTTTTAATGAGACAATTTTGCGAATGTTTGGAAGCCATGTAACACTGATTGAAGTTGATGCAAAATTTAGAGAGGTTGTATTATGTAAAAATAGAGTAATTAACTCTGAAAAATAATAAATTTCAATATTGATTCTTATATGAGTGATTAGAAAAAGATTTAAAAAATTTTCCACGATTCATAACTTAATTTCTGAGTGACAAAATGCCATGAAATATTACACTTATTTTAATATGACATTAGAGAAGATTTTTATAAAAGTTTTCAAGACATTTTATTTCAAACAGTTCTTGGATGTCCAACTATTGGGACGTTTACCTTAATTCTCCTGAATATAAATCAACAAATGGTAGTAAGGTAAGGTAAACATCCTAATAGTTGGACAGCTAACGGTTTTTTCACTTTATCTTTTTGTTTTAAATATTCAAACAAAAAAATCTATTTCAAATTCATATCTAAACTATTATCTGATATTTAAGCAATTCAAAATTCATTTTATGTGTTAATTTTTAATAATATTTCTAGTAAATAAACACTTGAACGTTTGAATATGTAGAATGTCCCAACAGTTGGACAGAAAATCGACCCTGTTTCTAGGGTTGAGCGAGTTTTTTCCAATAAATTAACCTTATGAAAAATACACTTCTTCGTACAGGAAAAATAATCCATACGATTTTATTGATAAAAAAATGGTTCAAATATTAAAAATAATATGGCGAAAATTGTCCAACTATTGGGACGTTTACCTTATTATCACTGTCAAATTTATTTCACACGCTTAATACACGATTTTCATATCAAGTCGCATATTCAAAAAAAAATTTCTCTAAATCTTTACATTTCAATTTGTTTAAACAATATCAAATTTTTTAAAAAGAGTGTGTCCACCCCGTTAATTAATATTTCAGCTAAAAATGAAAATATTTAGACATTCATATGGTAAAAAAATATAAAGTATTATTTTCACCAATAATGTCACCTCCCTAGTTTCTCTTCAGGCGTTCCAAACGCACAATTGCATCAACCAAAATAGGCAATAGATTATTTCGAGTAAAATAATTTATCAAATTGTCATATTTTTAATAATATCGCTTATACATCCTGAAACATACGAATCTCTCCAAATATGTATTTATCCAATTTATAAAAAAAAAAAATAAAAAAAAAACATTCCTTTGTCGGTGAATAGCGTGGTGTATACAGTAGAGACGGTTATGGAATGTGTATAGAATGAAGGCTCCTTTGAAATATAAATTGCAGCTGAAGAAGTGCAGAGGTGGACGTCCCTGACGGATAAGCGTTATCCGATACGACACTGTTTTCGTTTGACCCATCGGGACTGTCGCGTTTCGCTCCCTCTCCATTATCTGTGCCTTCGTTTCTCTCCCTCGATGCACTATTCGCCCCGCGCGTGTGTGCGAGCTCGCGAGGGCTCGTGGGGCGTTTCAGCCATCGGAATTCCTGAAGCGGTGCTGCCGCGGATCCGAAACGCGCGTGCTTCGTAAACGTCCATCCGGAATATCAAGGATGTCTATAAAAAAAGTTGATTACAAGAAAAATGTATCATTTTGGGATGAAACGATTGGAAAAGTTCCCAGCTGTAAAATCTGCACAAAAAAACCTTTCTTTACCGACCATTTAATGAAAATATTCGTAATTGAAAATTCGATTTTAAATATTGAGTATAGACACGCGAGAATACAATTCAGTACTTTTATATTAAAAAACCTGTAGGACAATGAAAAACTTGAGGTTTCGGGTCTTTTTTATTAATTATTAACGATAAATGACGATAAAATGTTAGTCAAAGTTCTATATAGTAATACGCCAAGCATTGACCGGTTTCCTAACTTTAATCAAAGCAACATCTTTAATAGATATTTTAATGTTACTATAAGCGCAGAAATCATCAAGTAAAATTATTTTGAAGATAATCTGACGATAATTGTTATTATAGTGTTTTTTGATGTCTAATATATGTTTAAAATTTAAAGAAGCTTCATATCTTAAAAGATATCGAAATATTCATTGTGTAAAATTGCAACTTTTAAGGTAGTTCTATTAGTACAGTAAAATCAAAAATAAATGTATCCTAGTTTATCTCCATGTCATGTGGTTTTTGAGTTTAAGTCAATTACGAAAAGTTGTTGCAAATTGTTTCAAGAACAATATGCTCAAAATTCAAAATCACCCAAGGTGACCTGTACTTGTTACGTATGCATGAAAATTACAGAAATCATAATCTTAGGATTTAAAAAAAAAACTAAAGGAAGCTTCTTTGAAGTACAATAAAGAGCTGTGTTAAATTTCAACAAGATCCACTAGCCAGAAGTCAAGATATCAAGAGTTGAAGATCGCAATATTTAACACGTGCTCTTATGGGAGACTGCAGAAAATCATGATTTATGACAGTAAATATCTCGAATTCTACGTATAGTGAAACCTCTTAAAATTTAATATACAATTGCACATTGTATCAAAGAACTTTTTAGCAAATTTTCAACAAAATCCTTTTAAAAAAACGATTTTTTGATAGAACTACCTTTAACACGCGATCTTATGAGGAGTCAGGAAAAAAAATGCGATTCCCAAATAAGATCAGCATCTCGTTCTGTATCAAAGAACTTTTTAGCAAATTTTCAACAAAATCCTAAAAAAAAAACGATTTTTTGATAGAACTACCTTTAACACGCGATCTTATGAGGAGTCAGGAAAAAATGCGATTCTCAAATATAAGATCAGCATCTCGATTTTCAGACGCTGAACGTTATTGAAACTCGGCCACAATTAAGTTCAATACCACACTGAGAACAGATTTAGTTGAAAAATATTTAGTTGAAAATATTTCGTTGAAACAACGCTTGTTTATTTGAAATAATTAAACTTCAGTTAAATTAACCAAGCATTTAGTTCAATTTGCAAAATAATATCGTTGAACGTATTGAAACAAATATTTTGTTGAATCAACCAAATTTCGTTTTCAGTGCATATATTTCATCTCAGCACATGTCAAATATAAACGAAAAAAGTTCAAAAAATAATTTTCACCCGATAAACCCATGAACCTCTCAAAATTGAATTAAAAATCCGTCGTATTCGGCAAAATAATCGGCAAAAGTTGTCAAAAAAGAATGTTAGCTCTCAGTGTGAAGAAAATCCGAAGTACAGCAAAAAAAACGTGTAAATACTGAATTCGCGCGTGTTGGAGAACAATTTTGGAAAAATTGTTTTAAATGTTGGTCAATGGTGCGGGGATGATGAATTGAATTTCGCGAGCCTACGGGACGAGGTCATGACTCACGTCGTCGCTGTACAAATACGAAATATCCCGGTTAACGAGAAGGACGCGAATAACAACTGGCTGGCCATTTCTGGCCAGGGCTTCCGTTTAGGAATTTGAAGGTTCCCGAGATAACGCGAAATATTTCGTCGCTCCGGGCATCATATACATGGGATTCGCGATTTGCCGACACACAGCCATGTTTCGTCGCTTTTCGAGGTGAGAACGAGTCGCGCTCACCAACACGCTCGAACGGACTCGAGTGGGCCGGCGAGAATTCCGCTCATGGGCGGCGAACCGAGGCGGAGCTTTAACAAAAAATAGGCGGAGTTATAATAGTCTTCGTAACGCAAAGCGGGGAATGGGTCGCGCGATTGAAACGCGAGACGGGAGTGCTCTGTGCGATCTTCGTTACCGAGCATTTTTTAAAGCGTGCAGAGACGCGAATACGATTCTCTCCCTTTTTTTTTTCTTTTCTTTTTCTCTCATTTCCGTGAACGCGTATGCCAACGCGGAAACTCCGTTTTACCCTTTTTTGTAGCGTTTCCCCGACTTATTTAAGATCTTTTTTAAGGTAATTTTATAGTTTTATCGATTATTTAGGATTTTTTTGACAAATTGGTATACAGTCATTTTTTGAAATGTTACGCATATGCGTGCCAAATTTTAAGAGGTTTCACCACGTTGAAATTAAGATATTTAGTGTTAAAAATAATCAATTTTTAGTGCTCTCCCATAAGAGCCCGTGTTAAATATTGCCATTTTCAATCCTAAATATCTTGAAATGTAGATGGTGGACCTTCTTAAAATTTAACATAGCCCTTTATTGTACTTCAAAGCTTCCCTTAGTTTTTAAAAGAATTGGTAAGATTTGTTTTTTTTTCGTAATTTTCATACGTACAGATCACCTTGGATGGTCTTGAATTTTGAATATGTTGTTCTTGAAACAATTTGCAACAACTTTTCTTAATTGACTTAAGCTCCAAAACCACATTGTATGGAGATAGATTGAGATAAAAACTTTTGATTTGACTGTACCGATAGAACTACCTTAAGGTAATTCTATTAAAAAATCCATTTCTTAGGATTTTATTAAAAATTTGCAGAAACCTTCTTTGATACAATGTGCAATTGTATATTAAAAATTTAAAGAGGTTTCACTAGTTATAACTCGAGATATTTATTGTCAAAAATCACTAATTTCTTCAGTCTCACATAAGAGCAGTACGTGTTAAATATAACGATCTTAAACTCTTGATATCTTGACTTCAGGCTAGTGGAGCTTGTTGAAATTTTGCACAGCTCTTCATTATACTTCAAAGAAGCTTCCTCAAGTTTTTTGAAAAATCCTAAGATTATGATTTTTTACGTAACAAGTACAGGTCACCTTGAATTTTGAGTATGTTGTTCTTGAAACAATTTGCAACAACTTTTCTTAATTGACTTAAGCTCCAAAACCACATGGTATGGAGATAGATTAAGACAAAAACTTTTGATTTGACTGTACCGATAGAACTACCTTATATAAGGTTGTTGTGGAGTGACAGTTAAATCCAAAAGGTGCTGCTCAGTTTTTCTCAGGTAAAAAGTGGTTTTAGAGTAAATTTGGTTCACACGTGCATATTGTATCAAAGAACGTCTGAATTTTATTGTTCGTTGACTAATACTCAGCTAATAAATTTTATCAAAATTTACCGTGTCGCTTTCTAATGAAAAATTTTATAAGTTTTTTTTTTGTAGGTTACACATAGTCTTATGGAATACATTAAAAAATTTAAATTCGAAAAACTAAATCAAATATAATACGTACACGACAAAAAAAATTTATTTCACAGTGTAGGGTACAAGTTTATTAAAAAATATTATTACTTTATTGGCAAAAATCTCCAAAATTCTCGTCTCGAGGGTTACTCTTGTATCGTTGACTATGTAATTTTTCAATTTTCTTTCCTTTATTCATTTTACAAAAAAAAATTATTACTCACAAAATTGACACATTATATGTGATTATAAAATTAATAATAGTACTACTTTTCAATCACTCACTTTACTATTCCAATGAACTGATCGAATTACTTTGATTATTGAATGGTTGAGAGAGAATATTCAATGCTTATACAAATATAATTTGAACCAACTAGACTAAAATATCGAATCGGTATAATATATTATGCAATATATATTATTGTCATAATCGTGACGGTTATGAAATTTTGGCCAGAAAAAAAATGGTTTATATGAGAATACGATTTTACCATGTTCTTTTTTAAAGTGCAGAATTATTGAACGATGTCTTGCGGAATGATTATCCTCGAGGTTGATTATTATTGAACTTTTATTTTTAGTTTGGAATTTATCCTATTTTTTTCTTCAAATATATTTTTTTTAATCCAAGTGAGATTAATTGCAAAAATTATTTTTTAAAAACCTATCATAAGTTATCGATTAAAGATCAGAGAGATTGAAAGTTTGTTCAGAGATAATTACAATAATCTGTGATACAGCGAATTTCATTTCAAGAAACACTGAAAGAATTTTATACAAAAAGTTCCTACATTTTTCATTTTACTGTTGATAAACTTGAGAATTTTTCATACAAATTTTGGGTAATTATTAACTTTAGAGATCATCCTTCTATTTTTTATTGTTTAAAACACTTTGTACAATTATTCATTAATCAATCATACATATAATTATTTATATAATAAAAAATATAATCAAATGTAAATAATAATAATAAAAATCGAGTAATTAAATAATTTTTGATGAAAATTACTCTTCTCTACATTGTTTGAAAAAAATCTCAAATAATAATTTTTCGTATAAATTTCTAATTTCTTTTTTTTTTTCGTGAATTCGTTGTCGAAACTTTTGCGAGAGATTGTACATTCGATGCATGCTTGAAAAATGCACTTTCGTACGGGAACAGTGGGCGTTCGTTATCCTGCACGTTTTTCGTCTGTGTATACTTTTATCTTTATTTAAACGAGAGATTCATGGATTTTTGGTGTTGTTTTGTTTTTCCGGATCGTCGGGGGCACTCCTCTCGTCAACAGGCTCCGCGACTGCGATGACCGTGGGTGGAGCGACTCTGGTGCACTGCGGTAACAGTGGGGAGGAACGGCCGGCCCATCTCGCCATTCCCTCGGGCGCCGCTCTCGCACCCTCGCTCAACGCCGCACTCGGCTCGAGCCTCAATTCCGGACTCGGCAATATCGGCGGAGCGGGAAATCCCGCTGGCGCCGCCGGAACCGCCGCTGCCTCCTGGCCACCGACGATCTGGCAATATCCGACTGCAGGTAATTTGTTCCACAGATACGACCCACCAAATTTTATTATCCCCTTTCGTCTCTCATTTAACCTTATACGATTTTTTTTTCACGTATTTTAATTAGCCAGAAATTATTTATTATGCATTATTCGATGGAATTTTATAGAATATTATTCTTCTTATTTTCGTCTTATTACAGTACGAACTCTCAATAAGAACGGTAAAGCCCCCAAGGGGAAGATTTTTGTCTATATATATGGTACCCCCACTAAGCGGACGCTCCGCGCTCTCGACTCGCTCTGTT
>JAPYYW010004175.1:0-13473 GCA_030522545.1 Cremastinae sp. A BG-2022a
AAAGTAAATTTTTGACAATACTGAAAAATAAAGTGAACCCTCGAGGAATGATTTGTTAAATATGATTTTTTCTCTTTAAAATATATGTTATCGCTGCAATATGTCATTTAGCGAGCTATCTTTGAACTTCAAATACGCGCGGGCTCGGTACGTTCAGCCGAATGTTGTCCTTTCGCTCGAGTTACGGCGCTCTTCGCGCTGCGCCTTCTCATTCGAATTTGCATCGGGCCGAGAATCCGCGGCCCGGCCACGAAGCAAATTTGCCAATTTGCATATTCAAGGTGGCCAGGAGTCAATTGGATCGGCCAATACGGGACGTACACGCGGGGGCCTAGCTTCCGTCCTGCGATCGAGTTAGTCGCTCCCACGATGCAAAAAAAAAGGGACGAAATAACGAATCGACGAGTTCGAACATTTTTCCGAGTCGAAACACACGTCACTGCTCGTCTCCGACGTGAATAAGCGTTTTTCTTTCCTTCGCGGTTACACACGTGTCTGTATTTATTCTCGATTTAGAGAACTTATCGAATAATGGTATAAAAAGCTTCCGAGCGGGCGCGACGCGCGATACATATTAAGGTGGTTGGTCTGTAAAATAAGGGTCGATAAATTTCGTTAAAATTTTGCATAAACTATCTTTGACGACATATACATTAGGGTGGCCGTTATTTATCAAGTTGGCTATTTTTGCTTGGGTATGGGCCAAATCGTTAGTTTTTGTCCTACAAAGAATTTTGGAAAAAAATACCCCTCCGATGCCTCCGATTTTTCACTTTTTAGAAATTTTTTTTCTCCTTATTATATTCTATAACTTACCAAATATTGTTGATTCTGCTTCTATTATGATTCCTCTAGATGGAAAAATTTTCATACGGGCGTCATAATTTTCTATCAATTGTTTGGAGAAGCTCCAAAATGCATTTTTACTGGTAGTTCTATCAAAAAATCGTTTTCTTAGGATTTTGTTAAAAATTTGCAAAAACCTTCTTTGATACAATATGCAATTGTATATTAAATTTTAAGAGGAATTACTATTTTCTGCAGTCTCCCATAAGGGGACGTGTTAAATATTGCGATGTTCAACTCTAAATATCTTGACTTCTGGGTAGTGGAACTTGTTGAAATTTTTCACAGTTTTTTATTGTACTTTAAAGAAATTTCTTTTAGTTTTTAAACAATATATCCTAAGATTGCGATTTTTTCAATTTTTATACATACGTAACAAATACAGGTGATATTGGATGACTTTGAATTTTGAGTATGTTGTTCTTGAAACAATTAGCAACAACTTTTCTTAATTGACTTAAGCTCTAAACCCACATATTATGGAGATAAATTGAAATAAAAAATTTTGATTTGATTGTACCTATATAGAACTACCTTAAAAAAGAATTAGGCCATTCTAAAGACATTTATTGCGTCCAAGGAATACCTTAATAAACTTGAACTCGAGAATAACTTTGAACGTCAGAAAAACGTGATAAAAACAGAAGAATAAACTTTTGGACTTGGTAACTGACCAAGCACCGTAACTCTTGAACATGATTTTCTATTACTTTTCAAACTTTAGCAGGATCGTTAAGTTGTAATAGGATACATATATTGAGTGTCTTTCGATGTAAGCGCTAAGCAAAGGCGCGTGACTAATCTCGGAGCATCCTGCGAGGATTAATCCTTTGAGAGCGTGAGCGAAGCGTAGCGTGGAAACTAAGCTCGCTTTATCGAAACTTAGAGTGACGTAACGGTGAAATTTGGCAAGGACGCCATTGCCGAACGGTCGTCCTGGATCTTCGAAAAATACAAATTTCTGCAGCTCCCGGACGACGCGTGTACATTTCTCTGCAACTTCCTTTTTTCGATCAGGAAGAATTTTTCGATTTACGTCATCCTGTCGTCCCAGCAGTGAATCCGTCACCCAAGCCACGAATATAAACCGCGGCATGCAAAAGAAGAAAAAGTGAGAGAAAAAAGGAAAGAGTGAAAAAAAATTGGATAAGATTTCTGCGACGGAAACATGATACGCTGGAAAAGTCCAAACGAAAATCCGCGGGGATTTTCCTCCTAGCAAATCGATTCTATGCGAAGACACAGCTAAACTTGTCCGTCCCACGATTCTTCAGATTCCAAACGGAATTTATTTCGAAACGACTTATTCGCTATTTTTAGTGACATTATTCACTATAGTAGATTAATGGAATGATTTAAATTATAAAATTTAAATTTAAATTAAAAAGAAAAATTCAAATAAAAAGGTAAGATCAAATAAAGAATTTAAATTTAAATTTAAAAAACTAAATTAATAGATTAAAACTTTTTTGATTGCTCAATTTTAGTTAAACGTTTATATATTTTTTGGATATCCGGTAGTATTGATTTTAATTTTAGCTGACTTTGGAATAATTTTCTCATCTTATTCAATTGGTAAAAGGAAAAATAACATTTTTCAGCAATTGGAATAATTTATGCAATAATAATATTGGAATTTTATGATTTATTGTAGATATTGACACTTGATCATATTTTACGTCAAGTACCCCAATTTTTACTGTCCCTATTGTAATAAAAAAAACTATTTAACTTAATAGAATTGTTCTAAAATTATTTTAATTCTTAAATCCTTCAAATTTGGATTTAAGTCTCATAAGAGATTAAAAAAATTACTGTCAAAAAGAAAGCTTATTTTAAATATTCCAATTATTCTTTTTCTCAATAAAAATCTATATGTATTATTTTACCCATACAAAAAAGTACTCTCTAGAGACAAGGTCGATTTTGTTGTTAAACTATTGGGACATCTACATATTTAAACGTTTCTGTCCTTGTGTCCTATTCATTAGTACTTATCCAATGCTTATTTACCATTACTAGTAACTGTTTAACATTAATAATAAAATACAAGATGAGTTTTTAGATTGTTGAAATATATCAAGCAATAATTTAGATGCGAATCTTAAGTAAATTTTTTTTATTTCAATATTTTTTAAATAAAAATAAAATAGAAAAAAAATCTTAAATATCTGTTAGGACGTTTATTTTATCTATACCTTTAACAGGAGTAATATTTGCTATATTGCAACTGGATTAATTGTCACACTGATGCGAGAACTCCGACATAACTTTCGCAGAATATTCTCATTCTTAATTTTCGTCAATCGGCAAAAACTGCTGAATCTTTCCTCATTTTGGGCTCATCTCGAGTTTTCGCGAATTTTTTCAATCTGCCCGGCAGAGCTGTCGTCAATTTTGACGGAGCTCGCCCTGGTGTTTGATCAAGCGGGGAATCGGTGGGAGAAGGGAAGCCCACGGTCGTCGAACCGTGCGGGAATTGCGCCCTTTCGCCTCTCACCGAGCCAAGGATCCTGACCGGAACTGATTGGAACTTGTAGGACATCATCCTTTGGACAAACTTCGAGTGCGCTCGAGAGACTATTGGCCTTCGTGGCGAGGGCTCTTAGAACGGCCGGGACAAAGTCGGACTTATCGAAGAACTAGAAAATTGTCTTTTCTCAACTGCGACATACTCCAAATGTACTTTCGTCATTTAATTATATAATAATATCGTAATTTATTATTGTTTTTAAATGGTTTACATTAATTATTGAGTGAAAGTTGTATTTACAATTTTTCATGTATCTTTGCTGTATATTGGGTGCAACTTAAACTTTTTTTATTTATATAATTTTTAAATCGTGAATGTAGCTTTATTTTTAATTTCGTAATTTCGTAAATTACGAAATTTTGAAGAACTTAAGAATTGTGGGCTTTGGACATTGATTCTTTCTTCTGGTATCATTCTTGAGAACATTAAGGTACAATTCGATCTAGTGTTCTAATTGGAATTTTGCGAGTCTCTTATTAAGAGAATGCATTATTTTTAATATTGGCAATCGTTTTTTGAGATAGAAAGTTATAGAAGTTTTAGTCATTTAGTTATTGTTATTATTTTTATTGTCAATTATGTTGTTTCTGCTGTTTTTATGATTATTTATTTTTCATGATTGTCAATCGTATTTTTACGAAACATTTAATCGATAAAAAGGCTGTTGAGACGATATTCGACAATTTGACATTACATTTAAAAAATTTAATTCAAATGAATAAGAATACTTTTGAAAAAATGATGAGTTCAATCAATTAATTCATTTGATGTCGTGATTACTGTTTTTGATGATATTTTATTTAAAATATAATATTTTTCTTTGTTTCTTAATTTCTTTGTGTTATATAAGATTATTTGACATTGTGTCATTACTGTTTTTGATGATATTTGATAGAAAAATAATTTTTTTGGTTTTTTTCTTTGTTTTTTATTCTTCTTCATGTGATATGAGATTATTTGACATTGTGTGATTACTGTTTTTTATGATATTTGATAAAAAAATAATTTTTTTTTTCTAATTTTCTCCGTGTTATATGAGATTATTTGACATTGTGTGATTACTGTTTTTGATGATATTCGATAAAACAATAATTATTTAGGTTATTTTCTTTATTTTTTAATTTTTTTGTTGTTTTTTTTTTCATTGAATAAAGTTTGATGAACGGAATGGCGATAAGGTCGAATGAATCGCTGTAATTTATACTCGATAAACACAGGGACGGGGAAGGTTGTTGTTACGTCCAGATTGAGATCGGCACGAGAGTTTCTAAAACATGCTTCGGGCATTAAAGAGATTTCTCGCACAGTGTGCTGGTCGCGACGCACAATGACGCGGAGGAGAACGATCAGGGATTAATTTGTAACCCGGGAAAGCCCAATAAACCGTGTATATACGCAACGAAAATGAGGAAGCCTCGAAAATCCGCAGGCTGTGCAAACTTTGACTTTATTCATTGTTTCCCGTGCTTGGGTATACGCGTATAGGCTTTTCCAAACTAAAATCAAGTTGCCTCGTTAAGGTAATTCGATTGCTGCGTGCAGTATCAAGAATATCCCCCGCTCGGCCCCATCAAGAATTAATATTCATTAAAGGATGTACGAAAGTTCGATAATATCGCTTATGCTCGCGAAATAAATAACATTACGCGGTATGTCGTTAAAACTTGATAATTGCGCTCGATCCCGAAAGTGCTAGGATGCTTCTTTTTTTTTTTCTTAAAATCCGAACATTTCCTGAAAAATTTGTGGACAACTTGAATTATTTTTTCAATATGGTGGAAAATATTTAATTGACACATTAAAACGAATAATTGGAGAAATCAAGCCATAGCGTTAACAATAAATTTATTTTTATTGTTACACTCATGTTTTTCTCAATGTCTTTGACAATATAATTAAATATAATATTATTAAAGGTCTCAACAAATTTTTGTTTTCAGTGTTGATAGATGCTTTTTTTTAAATCCTTGGTTTCATAGAAATTTTATTATTGTATGTTACATATTATAATAATAGGGGACCTACGAATCTTTTGTAATTTTTATTTTGATAGACATTTTTGTGGCCATTACTGTATGTTAAGATTATTTAATAATTACATTTAAGTAAATTTATGTATTCTGTGGGTGTATGGTTTATTTTATATTTGAAAATATGAAATTTTTTTAATATACACCCTACAAGTAAATAAATTCATTGAAGCATAATTCTATATATAGTCTATAAATTAAATGGTAAAGTGAACAATAAATTGAAAAAAAATGGCAAACTGCTTAAACGAAAAAAAATGTTTGTAAGAAAGAAATGCATACTTAACATAAGGACAAAAATTTACGAAATATATAAAAAATAAGTCATTAATTATATTATATATTATAATTACAAAGATAATACGAACTGTTAGAAAAAATACATGCTAAAAATAAAAGGGGGAAAAAAGTTATAAAACTATATATCTGTGCATATTTTTTTCAGGCTTTTGTGACGAGTACGAGTACAAATTGACGAAGCACTTGCTCGATGGCTACGACGCTGGCGTTCGCCCAGCCAAAAATTCGTCCCAACCACTTGTTGTCGTATTCGGTCTGTCGCTTCATCACATTATCGACGTTGTAAGCTTTTTTTGAGCCAATTTTCTTTCTTCGCATTTATTCGCTCAATTTATTTCCTAAGTATTTATTGATATGCATATTTTTCATTTTATTCAGGATGAAAAAAATCAAATTCTGACAACGAACTGTTGGGTCACCCAGATCTGGACGGACGACCATCTCAAATGGAACGTTTCCGAATTTGCTGGGATTCGAGTGATCAGAGTTCCGTACAATCGGGTCTGGCGTCCTGACACGATACTTTATAATAAGTGAGCAAACATTTAGATATACTTTTTTACATGCACGATATTTCATTCCAATAATCAATTAAACTGTTTCTGTCTGATTAAATTCTTATTTATGTCAATCAAATGAAAATAAATTAAATAAAAGATTATTTTAAATGTAAATAAACATTTTTTAAATCGTAATTAGACTGGTCCACAAAAATTTATGATTTATTTCGTGGTTATACACATTTAAGACCTTTAGGATAATACAGATGGCTGTTCTAATTTCAGCCTTAAAAAATATGTAATATTTAATTAAAATTGTGAATTTTTATTTGTAAAGATTTTAAACTGATATAAAATTCGCTTATGCTATTAATTCTTTACGTAAGCAAATATTTTTATACAACAAAAAGTGTCTCTAAAGGTAGAATTGACACATTTTAGAAAATAATTTTAAAAAAACACGAGTATTTAAAAGATTATTTTTCCATATAACGTGTATAAATTACTAAGTATTTTCGCTATATTGACTAGTTAAACCATATATATCTCTAAATTATATACAGGCTTATGCCAGTAAAAGTGAATATTTGCATAATATCAATTTTAACCTTGATTATCTCTTGATAGAGTTGAATTATTAAAAAAATACAAGAAACCTTTTTGTTTAGACATTGATGTACTCTATTTATTATTAAACTACAAAATTTAGAACGAAATGAAACAAATCTTCCAATGGAAATAATAAATTTCATACAAGTATCATCAAATACTTTTTTGTGAGGGTTGAAATTTGGACAAAGTTTTTTTTAATCATCATAAAAGTATCGAACGTCTGTCTGCGAAAATTAATTATTAATAAAAAAAGTTAGTCATTTTTTTGGACCAGTCTGCATGCTTGCATTTTATTCACGAAATTTCATGAGATTACGATAGCGAGAATCGAAAATTAATTTGGTTGAAGAATTTTCATTCGCTAATCTGCATGGAAGCAGAAGTAATTTTTTCATTGTTGATAAGAAAAACATCAGGATTTACTCGATGTTTGCTCCACCCTGCGTTTTTGTCAAAGGTCTCAAGACTTTGTGGTGCAAATTAGAAACTCTATAATTAGTTCTATAATGAGTTTCTCCCTTTTTTTCCCCACTTATACACTCCTACGTCTTTTCTTCATCGACTGCTGCGTGTTCTTAAGCGTATTTAAGCTCGAAACTTCGACACGGGAAATTTCCTCCGATTTTATCAACAATGTTCTTAGCGAGTTCTCTTGATGGTGTATTTATTAGAATTTTTATTCTAAATCTTGTCAAAATTTCCTACCTTCTCGGTGAAATTACTTAAAAGTTTAAATTTCAATTAACAGTTACCTTTCGACGAATTCTACAAATTGTCAATAAAATTGTTTTTTTAATTTGATCGTATTTATAAATTTAGTTCTCTCGATAACTTATTCATCAGAGTTTTTATTCAAAATTTGATAAAAATTTCTTATCTTTTCAATTCTAAATTTTAATTACAATTGATACTTATAAATTTATATAAATAAATCTGCAATTTATAATCGAAAAGATAAGAAATTTATTATTTTATTAAATTCTATTAATTATAATGTAATTAAATTAAATTAAACGTAAATTTATCATTTCTCTTGATAACTTTTATTACAAATTTTATCAAAATTTCTGATTTTTTCAATGGGAAAGCTACCTAAAAATATTTATATAAATTATTAATTTTTCCTACCTTTCCATGAACTCAAAAAATGTTCATCAAAATTTCATTTTTAGTCGATATTTATGAATTTAATACAAGTTAACAATCGAAGTTTATTTTTTAACGAAGGTTCTTTTAGAATAAAAGTACCTAAATAATATAATTTCCTAAATTTAAAAATTGTTCAATTAGGGTTAGACACTTATCTTAATATTAAATTTCGATAATGTGCATTGAATTTGTTGATAGTGCTGATCCGCAGTACAGCGCAGCAGTGATAAATACGAACGTAATTGTGAGCCATACCGGCGAGGTGGTCTGGCTGAGCCACGGAATATTTCGAAGCAGCTGCAACATCGATGTCGAATTTTTTCCTTTCGATGAGCAAAGGTGTGCTTTAAAATGGGCTTCCTGGACATACGACGGATATCAAGTAAGCGATCCATTATTTTTACATTTTCATATTTCGTGAATGTTAAGAATGTATATCAGGGTCTACATTTTAAAATACGAAGAAAATTTTGTGTCAAATTTAATCATAGGAGGCTAATTTTTATTTAATTTTTTAATATTTATATTATTAAAAATATATGTATAATAAGTACATACATAATATACAATTTACTTTATAATACATAATTAAAAATAATTAAAATAATATTATAATTTATTTTATCTTATGTATTACATATATTATATTTTAAAGTGATTTTTATAATATTCATTTATTAAATAATGCAAAAATAATCATTTTTATTTAACTTAAGAGTGTAGATAGATTACGTACAGAAATTCGGCGTTGAAAATAAAATTTTAAGACGAATCTGTGAATTTTCAAATAACACTTTTTTTTTTAAATTAAAGAGCTTGTTAAATCATTGAGTTTGTTTTCTATTATCTTCTATACCTTTGTTTATAATAGATAGATAAAGTACTTGATGAAATAGTATAGTTATTATATATTTTTCTACCAAATTTCATTAACTTATGTAAACAACAACAAAAATTCAGAAAAAATTGTCGAAGAAGATAAAAACTTGTGTTTAATTATTGAAGCTGAATATTCAATCATTCAATCGGTTGGATGGGAAAAAATTTCGCGAAAAAATCCCCTCAGAGCCTTCAAGAATTAAATAAACCGCAAAAATTCTCGGAGCCTGCGCCAGTTAAATCGTAAAAAAAAAGACAGACGCTCGGCATAGACGGCGAGCTTGATCGAATTACCTGTCAATGGTGTGAGTGGTTGGATTTGCGATAATGAATGAATCGAACTTATACAGATGGAAAACTCCAGGTCGGAGATCGTGGCGCGTTCGGCAATGATGAACTCGTTAAAGAGCGAGAAATCTGGCATGGGAGGGATGAATCTGACTCGTTTTAGCGACTAAAAAACCGAAATTGATTTCTACATATACGAGAAAAAAAAACATTTTTTTAAGCAAGTGCGAACTTGACTTTTGCGTAGAGGGCAGAAAATTGGTTGAGAAAATTTTTTTTGAAAATTTGCAGAAATCTTATTCAACGCCATGTTGAAATATATGCCAAATACAATTTAGAAATTTAGACATTTACAATATAGAAAACGAGATATTAATTTTTTTAAACCATTGCATTTTTTAATCTCTAATAAGTATCTAAAGTTTCAATCTTTTTTAAAATAAATATCTCAATTACCACATGGCAGAGCCTCTTAAATTTTTTTATGTGATTCTAAAGATAATCATTGCAATTATATAGCATTTAGTTAACACGTATGGACAAACTTTTTAACAGACTGTAAGGTGGTTGGTTTGTTACTGTAAAATTTAAAAATCGTCTTTTGTTTTTTTTGACGTTTAAAGTGATTTGCGAGTTTAATTTCATTAATAGAAATTATTGCAAATTGATTAAAGAACGACATTTAGTCCAACGCTAAGCATACTATATGTATACTTGATATAATTAACAACATTTTTAGAATAGATTTTTCTAGAATATATTACGTTATATAAATCTGTGATAAATTTTAGGAGACTTCGACGACTGGAAATCGATTTATTGAACAATATCAATATTTAATGTATTTCAATATGGGGTGCTTTTATTTAGATCAATTTAACGATTTCAAAATTTATTGTACATGTAAAAAAATGCCAAAAATTTATAGAGAAATACAAGATAAACATCCTTAAAAGTAATAATTGAAAAAAAAATGTTGTAATATATTTTATTGTTTCTTTGACGATCGAGAGCAAAAAAATGAGCAACTTTTTAAGCAAACGTGCGAAACTCTTTAGAAGGAATCTGTTTTTTCCTTGGAGAACTCGAGAGGGATGGAACGAGGTCGGACAACTCGTTAATCATTCTTGATGCGTTCGAGTCCATAGTCCTTATCGATGAAACGAGAGGACGTTTTTTTTCGTCCTATTCGGAATCGTGGGCGCTCCCCTTTAATTCTTTTCTTGTTGCAGCTCGAGCTGGAGCGTCAGAGCGAGCAAGGCGATATCAGCAACTATCAGGCGAACGGGGAATTCGATTTGCTCGATTTTTCAGCGAGGAGAAACGTCGAATTTTATTCCTGCTGTCCGGAGCCCTATCCGGACATTACGTACGAGATCCGACTTCGGAGGAGACCCATGTTCTACGTCTTCAATCTCATATTGCCCTGTCTTCTTATCAACGGCATAGGTAAGCCAATAACCCGACTATCTTCCTCAAACTTCAACAGCTAATTCCCAGTTCAGCCTTATCAGAATTTCACCCAGTTGAAAAATCTATCGGATTACTCGCTCGACAAATTACTGAACCAAAATTCTCAGAGCTCAGAAATATTCTCAGATTCTCTCAGAACAAAAATTAAGCCCTGCACCGTTAACTTTATTTATCTCTATCATTTTTTTAATTCATTTACTTTTTATTTCAAGCTTGTTTATTTCAAATTAAATTGATTAAATTAAATTGATTAAATTATTTTATCAACAACTTAGAACTTATTTCTTTTACTTGTGTTTCTTATTTAAAAATTTAATTGAAGAAGTATTTGAAAACATTCTTAAAGTTGATGGAGAATTATAATGTTTGCATCGAGTTGAAAAATTGATCGGATAATAGATATTAAGAGTTATCAAGCATTCCTCTGCAAACTTCATTTATTTCAATAATTTTTCGTTCATGCATTTATTCTATCCATGATTTTGTCAAATCTTATTTTGATTTTTTTATTTCAAAGTTTATGAAGAGTTTTATGAAACTCGACTAATTAAAAAATTCTTCTTAGGACTCTTTTTTCTCACTGTTAATTTCCTTATGTGTACAAATTTCATTGGAGATCGATTTTAAAACATTTCAGAAGTTCGTGAAGATTTATGAAGATTTATGTATTGAATAAAAATAATGAATATGACTACAAAATAAAAACATTTTTTAAACGTTTTATTGTAGAAGATTTTTATATGTAAGTATATAGTCCATAGTACATAATTTTTGGATTCAAAAATATCATTATAATTTGTGTCAACAATTCTGAAGACCTGAAACGAAAGATCGTACAAAGTTCCTAACACTTTTTACTTTTTTTTTTGTAACGAGATTGAAACGATAAATTTTTAAAATATTTGTCACATTTTAGCATACAATGCAATTCAAAAGCACTTCCGGACAGACAAAAAAATTTTATTCATGGCGAACGTTTAGTGGCTTTTGTGAAATTTATGCGTGCGATGGGCACAAAACGACCACTGTCTTTCCAACTCTGATTCATTGTCCGGCAAGGGACGCCGCGAGAGCTGAAAATGACGCTGGCAACAATTTACTGTCGACGAGACCGTTGCTTCCTCTCGTTTAGAGAAATAAAAAATTATTTAATTTCCTTGACAAAGCTACGCATAAAACTTGTAATAAAAATTAGGAGATCAATTTTTTAACATGAAAAATGAAAGAACTGATCGAACGGATATTAAATATATAAAGCAGATTGAAATTGATTAAATTTATAGCAAACATACTATAAATATTTTCTAAAAATGAAAAAAAATTGTTTTTTCTTTTTTAATAAAATTTGTCAAACGAATTGTCGGAGGGCATTTATCGACTCTTGAAGTTAATTAAATTCTGATAAATCTGAATAAAAATGTAGAAAGAGTAGTAAAATATAAAAAGATGTCAATGAAATCTTGAAATCAGAATAATTTGGATGAGGCTGATTAGCAATTAACGTAATAAAAAATCTATAAAATTGATAAAATTATTTAATCAGTTTAATATCATAAAACTATTCGTAAACTTTTAAGTAAGAGATTCAAGACCATTTTTGATGAATACACGTACTTAGAATTATGTACTTAGAATACAGCTTTTACAAAGTTAACAAAATCAACGAAAAATATTTTGATGTGTTTCATTTTGATTGAAAAAAGCTATCTTTTTAAATATAAGCGTTAACTAATCCCATCTTCTGACAAAATTGGTAGTTTTTTTCCTCTAAAATTCTATTTAATTAATATAATTCAACCTTTTGTTTTATGGACTGATTTTTGCCAGTGATTTTCTTCCTCAGAATATGAAAAATCTTTGCGCAATATCTTTTATTGAATGATTCAAGGCTTTTATAAAACTCCAAAGCTGCTAAAATTCAACATATTCCTTCTTAGGGAAAATTCGCGTGCCCTGAATGTAAATCAAGAGTAAATTCGAGTGATTTAAAAACTTGCAAGATTAGTGATGAAATTCACCAGATATTCTAAGTTAATATAAATAATATGATATTCTAAAAAAGAAATTGCATTTTGCAACTATTTTTCTCGTACTCACGTATCACATGCGCATATTACGTCGTTGAAAAAAAATTCCAAAAAACTCGCGAATGACAAATATTCTGGTGGAAAGAACGAGGGCTGGATAAAAGTTTTCTTCGATGTTTGTGCAGCACTTCTGGTGTTTTACGTCCCATCGGAGTCGGGAGAGAAGGTTACCTTAGGAATTTCAGCGCTGCTATCGATGACAGTCTTTCTCATGACAATCCGAGAAACTCTGCCACCAACGGAAAAAACGCCTTTAATCAGTAAGAAGAAATACCTTTAATCTTCTATTCCTCTAATTTTAAGTAGTTATATAAACGTCTTGATTAATTTTTCAATTCATCAACGATGAGCCAAGACTTCAATGATTTTTTTTAAATTTGTTAAATACAGTATTGAGCAAATAAATTTTCTAAATAAATAAAAATTAAATGCTGTTCGTTGGTGAGTGACTAGAAAAATGCTGGACGAATTTGGCTAATTTTTTTTTTAATGTTCGTAATAGTTGAACACGAGCTTTTAGGGAAAGAAAAATAGGAAAATTCGTGAAATATTTACCTTTAATAACTACCTTTAATCTTCTATTCCTCAAATTTTAAGTAGTTATATAAACATCTTGATTAATTTTTCAATTCATCAACGATGAGCCAAGACTTCAATGATTTTTGTTGGATCAGCCAAAGCTCTACTTCAAAATTAAAAATTGGTTAAATACAGTATTGAGCAAACAAATTTTCTAAATAAATAAAAATTAAATGCTGATTGTTGGTGAGTGACTA
>JAPYYW010004176.1:0-12176 GCA_030522545.1 Cremastinae sp. A BG-2022a
TGCGCCCCGTATAAGTAATATTTTTGTTATCTGCAAGAAATTTTGCCATCAAATATTCTGTTTTAAAAAAGACATGAAACTGATAATCAATTTATAGAGGGCATTAAACGAAATTGTATGGAGTATACGCTTAGAATAATTGTAAAACATCAATTCAAACATGTTGAAACGGAAATAGCGGCCGCGTTGCTGCTCGTTTATGAGTAAAATATGCATTTTTTTCTACAATGTTTATTAAAAAAAGAAAGATGTATAGTAATTTAAGGCAAAAATTAACCTGGACTAGGAGGCGCATTGACGTTTGAATTATCATCATCCTCGCCTTCCTCTTTCATTGGTCCTGGCACTGGAGTTTCTCCATTTTTTAAACAATTATGAATGTAGGCTGCTTTCCATTTGGCATATTTTCTGTTTTGTGCCGCTTCTTCCGACAGCTCTCCAAAAGTTGTTAAAACGTCATACAAAAGTCCAGCTGTGTAGAAACTTTGAATAACATTTTTATTGAAATTTCCGGCCCTGTCATTTTTGTCAGCGTACAAAAAAAGTTTGAGCGCCCAATTTTCAAGATGAGCTTGGGCAGCAACCTCGTTTGTTATCGTTTCATTATCAGCCAATTGTTTTTTCGTTGCTTCCAGCCAGTCCATCAATTTCATGAGAAAATTACTCTCCGCGGCAGTCTTGGTTGTCATTTTCAGGCCACTTTGCAAAGCATACAATCGCGCTAGATTAACAAGTTTCGTTATATTTAATCATCATCGTCATCACTTAACTATATATGCATTTATAATATGTGATAGATGATTATGAAAAAAAAAAATCATCAAAATTACCCCAGTAACTGACAGTTGGATCCCGCTTATCATGCTCCAAAGCGATTTTCAAGTAATGCTGAATGCCTTTCAGAGGCGGAGGAATCTCCGGCAGATCTGGTGGAGTGATTTCGGTCATCGTTTTTTCGCTATCGTCAGCCGTACCCTCAAATTATAACTATTTCGGATATAATGTTGTATCTTGGATGGTCGTTGTACATGCAACTCTCTCTCTCTCTCTCTCTCTCTCTCTCGTATAACCGCAACTACGCAACGATGAGGTAGGTTGATGTCATAGAAATTGTGTATGAGAATGAATGACGAGGGGCGGAAGGGGCGGGGGGGATAGGTAATGACAGAAGCTAGCGGCGAAGGGGGGGGGGCTGAGGGGAGAGATTTGTGTGTCTCTCTAAATATTTTATCGACTGAGAATTATCGACGTGCGGAATTAAAATTGTTTGTCATCTAGCGGCTATAGTAGTATCGCGCACTCTTTGAAAAGACCCGCCGCGAGATGGTAGCCCGGCCATAAAAAAATTGTGTGTGCCTCCTGCCTCCACTCGTCATTGATCTGTACTACATACTCCGTGTTATTGTTTGTCGCGGCGCCGCGCGTACTACAGCACTCTCGCAAACCATCATAAAATTCATAAAAAGAATAAGGATATCATGGCCAAGTACAGAATTGTCATGATTCGCCATGGCGAGAGCGAATGGAATCAATTGAATTTGTTCTGTGGCTGGTACGATGCTGGCCTCTCGGAAAAAGGTAAAATCTCTATTATAGTATTATTAGCAGTTGCGACAGTTTCTCAAGGGCAAAAAAAGGTCACTTACTTTTACAGCCTCAGTATCTATCATTGGAGTTTTATTAAATTTTTCAAACATACACACGTCCCTTGGCCGCATCAACGACACACAACATAAATACACGTCCTTGCTCGAGCTGCTGCGTATATGAAAAAATATGAAGACTGTTGAGAATGAGAAGTTTGAAAGGGCAGGTAAAAATGTTTAATGATAAAAAATACGGATTTTAAAGGGAAAAGCGAAGCTTTAGCTGCAGGCAAAGCTCTCAAAGATGCTGGATATACTTTCGACGTGGCGCACACGTCCGCCCTGACACGAGCGCAGATTACTCTCAATACAATTCTCAAGGAAATTGGTCAGGAAAGTATTCCTATTCACAAAACTTGGCGTTTGAATGAACGTCACTACGGTGGCCTGACGGGAATGAACAAAGCAGAAACCGCTGCCAAGTATGGTGAGGAACAAGTTCAGATTTGGAGACGATCATTCGACACTCCACCGCCGCCAATGGAAGTTGGTCACAAGTATTACGATACCATTGTCAAAGATCCTCGCTACAAGGATGAACCAAAGCCCCAAGAGTTTCCCATGTTCGAATCTCTTAAACTTACCATTGAAAGAACTCTACCCTACTGGAACAATGTTATTATACCACAACTGAAAGAGGGTAAAAAAATCATTATTGCAGCACATGGCAACAGTCTCAGAGGAATCGTCAAGCATCTTGATCGTACGTTTCAATAATTACCTTCATTTTAACTTTTTTTTTCTAAATATATCCTCTGTTTCTTCAATATTATTCATTATTTTCAAAATATAACAAATTTCCTCTGGAAGTGTTTATAAATTTTTATCTCTTTTCAGAACTCAGCAATGACGAGATTATGGGACTCAATCTTCCAACGGGAATTCCGTTTGTCTATGAATTAGACGAAAACTTCAAACCTGTTGTCTCGATGAAATTCTTGGGTGACAAGGAGACCGTTGAAGCAGCCATGGCTGCTGTTGCGGCCCAAGGAAAAGCCAAATAAGTTAACCTCTTGCAACTTTCAAAAATGACAAAAAGTCCGTGAAAACGTTTTGAAATAATGTGAAGAATACGCGTATTTTCCAGCGTATTATAAATGAATAAAGTTCCAGCACAAAAAATGTTTAGTATCTCGATAATTGGATCGTGAAGAATATAATCGTTCGACAGGCTCGTAATCAAGAACAGAACAGAGAAAAGTTCATTGATTCCTGCTGTTGAGAACTCCTGTAAAGATTATTCTGTAAAGAAGAAGAAGAAAACAGTACAAAAAGGTGCAAAGAAATAAAGAGCATAATTACGCTAGTCGCTAAAAGTGATCTTCGTTCATATACGCGTGCACTGTATATTATATTTACATTTATATTTCATACCTTTTGCGCAAAAATGACAGTTCAAAAGGTATGAAAACAAGACGCAAGAGAGCGCTGTGGTGTGGTGAAACAATTCCAAGTTCGACGCCATCATACATGCATACATATATAAAATTCGATAATCATGCGATACAATGCGAATTACGATCCATCGGAAAAAGAAATGCTTGCGAGTTAGAGACGTTCAATAATTTCATAGTATTTTTATATCGTGCGCATCATTATTATCTTCATCGAGGCATTACTTTTATTTTTAAATACAATACTTTTTTATAACCAGTTTATTGTTTGAGAATATAATTTGGCAAAGAGGTTACGTTCATCACGAATTCAAAACAACGGAAAATTAGATGTTTTGTGCGTATGGTGCGGGCTCCAAGAGGGTCTAAATGTAATCGAAAAATACATAAACAACATTTGTTTCGCATCATATATATCAGGAGTAAAAGAAAGAAAAAACCTATAAAAACAATAAGGTTCTCGAAGAATGCCTTTGGCATATGATTAGTTAAAAGAAGAGCGAGTATCTTATTTGCGAAGATATAGTAGGCCTGCTGCTTCGTAGTATAAAAAATGGGCGTCCCGTATCGTTTAAAGATCGTTCTTTTGGGTGACAATGCCGTAGGAAAGTCGAGCCTCTCCGCGCGTTTCGCAAACGATACATTCAGTATGACAATAGATTCTGTAAGAATATTTTTCATTTCCTCCAATTTATTCTTTCTCCAAATTTCGTCAACTGCTTTGTTTCGTTTTATTATTTTAAAAACATAGTGCTTATTGGGTATTTTGAAAACAAGAAAAGACCTTTTATATATTCCTTGTTATTGTCTGATGCTGAGAATAATATATAAAACATAATCAAATGTGCTTCAATCATTTTTTGTAGCATTATAAATCTTGAAATAAAATTCAAAGAATCCTTTTATTTGCACAGACGATAGGCTCAGCCTATGTTGCGAGGAAAGTTAAAGTTGGCGAAAAAAAAATTATCTTGGGAATTTGGGATACAGCAGGTAGCGAGAGGTAATTTTAACCTTTCATCTTCAATCTCAGAGTATAATTTTTTTTTTTTTTTTTTTTTTTTTTTTTTATGCAAAAATGTACTTGCGTAAAAAAAAAATTTCGAATCATTGGTTTTATAAAAATCTGTAATCTTCAATTTATTGAAAATAAATTTGCAGATACGACGCAATGACGAAACTCTACTACAGAGGTTCCCAAGCAGCTGTGATATGTTATGATGTAACACGACCAGAAACTGCCAACAGAGTCAAATATTGGTTCAATGAATTAAGAACCTTCGAAGATAGCTGCAAGATTTACATCTGTGCCACAAAGAGAGATCTATTGAGTGGAAACAAGAATGTAGACTCTCTTGAAAAGATGGAAGAGTATGCAAAGGGAGTCCAAGCAAAATTTTATACAACTTCGAGTAAAACGGGAGAAAATGTTGGTAAGCTGCTTCCTTTCAAGTTTTATAGCCTCTATATTTATCTTTCAATCTTTTGAGCTATTTCATTCTTTTCATTACTTTATTTTTTATTTCAAGTTCCAAGTAAATTTTTTTTGTATATTCTACATATCTGATAGACTTCTATAGAACACATACTGTATATAATTTCTCAAAAGTTATTGTCCTCTCTGCGATGGACAGTGGAATTGTTTCAGGATATAGCAAACGATTGTGCAGGAATGATCGAAGATAATAAAGATCAAGGAAAAGATACAGAGTTCATCAGATTATCACATACAAATAACAAACGAATTTACTGCTGCTAATATGACGATTCTTCAAAAATATAACTTCAAGGATATGCATTTTTGGAAAAAGAGAATACTTGTTAATGAAAATTTGACAAACGAGCTGTGACAAATTTTTCCTTCTCTTAAATGCCATACGATTAAATGATCAAATAAGCAGGAAATATTACGGGTTTATCGTTTAAATTTTAAGCCACAAAGAGAGCCTGTTTTTTCTATTACGTCAGATTTAATAAATAATGCTGTATAGACTTATGTATGTTGAGTTTATAATACACAACTTTTCAATTTCAAGTGAAATTTATAATTTTTTTTTTTTTTTTTTTTTTTACCTTCAGCAAAATACAGATTATCTTTGAGAGCATATTTAGCAGAGGTAATCAGGGTATCTTTTTCCACTGAGAAACCATATACAGTTTAACAAAATACACATACTATAAAAACGTGTTTAAAATATCGTAAAGAGTTAAAATAAGCTTGAACATTGAAAAATTAACATTTTATCCTATTTTTTATACAAACATTTTGGTACAATCATCGAGGACGATAGAAGCAAAAGGAAGGGGGGACTTGCATTGCTAGTGTCTATAATGTAGTATAGAAAAATATGCCCGAATGAAATGTAAATTCATTCGGGCATAAATAACCAACGTTCTAAGAGTCGATTATTTCGTAACGATTCTTTATCGTGTTCGATGATGATTTGGAAATTTATTTGTAGATTGATATGTCTCGTTATTATTAAATTTGTATTAATAACAGTTATTAAAGGCATTTAGCTCATTACTACGTAGTCTGTGACAATGTGGAAGGGAGAAAGGGGGCGCAGACGGCTCGAACTTGTTCGTAAACGCCAAAAAATACGAATCCGCCTAAAGTGAATCCACCAACTCTCGGTGAGAAACCGGCGAATAGTCTGAAAGTCAACAAATTATTACTTTTTAATAGTTGAAAAAAAATGAATAATGAAAATTGAACTGACCCCCTTGCTCCGCTCTCTCGATAAACTTCTCTAAGCATAACACTGATTTTTACTTCGGCTTTATCAGCTGAGGTACTCGACAGCATTATTCTTGTTTTGGCAACGTCCAGAGGCGTCGTTAGACCGGCTGCAATTGCGACTGAAAATCAAGGAACAATTGAGCGATTTATTGTAAAAAATTAAATAGATTAATTAGTAATGAAGGAGGATGAATAATAACCGGAACTAGCCCCACACATTGCACCTTCGAACGGAGTGCATTCGCGGCCTACACGTTTTCTCCAGCACAATTTCAAATATTCCCACATTGGCATCTGCATGAGTCCGAAAGGCACATCTCTGAGGACAGTGCTTCCGTATCCACGATACAGAGTTGCCAAAGCAAGTCTGTGAGGGTCTCTGAGCAAAGCCTGTTTTCGCTGCTTCACAACCTCTACGGGTACTCTAACTAAACAGGCCATCTGAAAAAAAGGTATAATATACCTTTGGCCATTTATTGAGACAACTTTTTATTTTTTCACCAAAATAAAAACTCACAGCTTCGCCCGTACAGGCAGCAGCCATGTGAACAAACGAGTGATATCGGGCAGGAATCATGGGCTGAGCAAATTCTTTAAATCCTTCATAGCTGACAAAAAATAACGAAGCTGAAAACGTTATTTCAATATTTGTACACTTCCAATGCTTCATATTCATTATACATATAAGTGCTTAATGCTTTTTAAAATCACCAGATGGTGCAGATCCAATGATAACAGGTACAACTCCTTGATACATTTTATTAAATCCTCCCGATTTCATAAATCCATGCTGGCTCTGAAGTCGAGTTTTGAGGGTATCTAATGGAAACAGAACTACATCGCAGACAAGCCCTGCCGCTGCTCCAGACTGTTGAAGTTATAACAAACAAATAATTCCCCATTTTTAACTTTCAATATATCTATTTGACCGAATATTAATAATTAGCTTTTTATTTTATCAATCATTTATTGTTTGCATGATTAAATCAACGTACGATCATCGACGATAAAAAAATATTTTTCACGCTCCTAACTTCCGTTGCTTGCGAGTCGCTATGATACATATTATTTATTTGTGAATCTTTTTCAAATCCGATTATTGTCACTAAAAAAAGATTGGACTGTTTGGGTAATCGATATCAAACGGACTAAACTACCGAAATGCAATTGTTCGAAAATATGTTTTAAACACCAAGGATCAGAGCGTTTTGCAGCCGGGTCTGAATAGCACCCCAGAGGTTAGGTTTACGAAATAGTATTATATGTACAGTACATACATACATACATACACCATAATCGATATCGCGGCATGTGTCATGCACATACATACGATTGCGTCGCTCTCGCTAACAGCACACTATTATATATGATGTAGTAGTACTATACTATACTCTGAAATTCATCTTGTTCAATCTTTTTCTTCCATTATTTTACGATTGTATTATTATATATTCTTCTCAGGAAATACACATACTTATAGACTTGAAAAATATTTCATATCTAATATGTATATGGTTTTTAATAAAGTTAAGCCATCATTTAGTGTGTATAGAAATTTAAATGAACGAATTTCGGACGAAAAATGCCGCCTCGACTATTCAACCAATAAAACACACAGTTTTAATGTTGAAAGAAAATAGAGGAGGGCAAATACAATTCCGATTGGATGCCTTGCTTCTGACGGGGGGCTACATGTATTCTCGTTGATAGTACACACATACATAAGCATACACTGGCTGAAGTAGACAAGTCGATTGGTTAGCTGAAAGTTAGAGGGAATGAATAAGTTTATGGAGGAGGTGCCCCGCGTTCGCGTTTTACGTTAGTAGATAGTGTACTACTTTCCCCTCCCCGGCAAATAGCCTTCAGTAAATGATTCCGATCATAGTTGAAGTGAATTTGTTGAACCGCGCGCGAGAGTGAAGCATCAGCCCCCGGCGGCGGCGGCGGCAGCGGAACATCCGAAGAATAATAAATAAGTAAACCCGAGTCGAATTGGATGCTTCCGAAGTTACCGCACGGGCGGTGCCGGATTCCTAATAGAGTACATTGAGGCCTTGGATTCCTCGCGGTGCTGCGACAACACATTCCCGTCGACGTTTTCCTTGGCGCGAATTGACCTAAATTCGTTTCTTATCAATATACTGCCATATTTCGCATTACAGCATCAGCCTTTTTTTTTATTCAGTCTGTTGCCGAGACTGCTTCGTGTGAAAATCTTGCACAAGGAGAAGCAATACAGGACTGACTTTTTTTTTTCTTCTTTTTTTTATACTATTTAATAGTACTCTATAATAATAATAATAATAATTAAAAAAAAGAAAAGAAAGTGATCGATTGTAGTGTGTTGTTTCGAGGACGAATAATGGCTGCACTGAAACAAATGACAAGGCTGACGAGTCGGCTAAAAAAGCTTACAATTTCTAATATGCACAGCATCCACTTGCCAAAAACTTATTATACTTATGTGAACGAGCCATCCATGCCCATTCCTGACAAGGAGCCTGTTTGGGTCAAAACTGCAGAGGAAGCCATCGAACAGGCTGGTCTTGCCTCTGGTAAATTATTCATCATTATTACTACAGAATAAATTCGAAATTAACATCATCATCATCATATTTCATCAATTATTCATTTATATTCTTGTTTCCTCATTGCTCCCTAATCATCAAGCTTTTCGTTGAGCCAGTAATATGCCACCAGCATCAGCAGTATTCTCTTGCTATATACTAGTATAGCATTATTTATGTTTTTCTCTCTTTCTCTCTCTTTTAAATAATACAGAAATGGGAATAGTTTTATATCATTTAATTCCAATTGTCATAGAAAAATATCAATTGCATGTTATGAACCCAATAACAACTTTACCTGCAACCTTATTTTTTTTTCGATTTTTGGCACAGTCCAAGGCTCATTTCAACACCTCAACACCTTATTTTGTGAGCTATAACAAGAAATTTACAACTTTTTTAATCAGTTTCTATTTATTTTTAAATAATATTATTTATAATTTACTATAGTTTCTTTTTTGTTTTTCATTACTATTATTTTTTTCAACTACTATCTAAATTTTAATCATAAAATTGTAATAATCTTCATAAATTTAAAAAATGAATAAATTATTGCTCTATATTGTTACATACAATTTTAATGAATTATCGCAAACTAAATGATTTTATTTATCAATAAATCAACTTGTAATTTATTAATGTTGATAAAAGACTACTTTTTTACCTTCAAAACTACTTTTCAACAATAAGTTACCTTCAATTAAATAAAAATAATCCATCCTAAATTTTGAATTGAATCAAAAAAATTGGTCACAGTGTGCTTGAAGTGATACATATAATTTTGATTTTAAATATAGTAACATGATGCCATTGAATTTTATTTTTGTACATGCTATTATATACAATCGCGTTAAAAAGTTGCTATACAAATGTTTCAGAATAAGATGGATTTTCTTTTATCGTTGTTTCTTTTTTAAACTGAATTTTTATCATCTTATGAAAATATAGAAAAGATCCATTGAAAATTTGTATTTTTCAAGAAACCTGCATTGGTGTGAAATGTAAAAGTTCAGTTTTAAAATAGAGTATGTAAAAATACAAAAAATGTATGGACTTTGAACACTCGCGATTAACATAGTATGTTTCTTTCCTCTTCTAATTTCCAATTTAGACATCTATATACATGTAATAAAGAAATATATGCTGGGATTGGTATGAGTGGAGTTTGAATGGAGCGATTGGGATTGTGTGCATCAATAACCATGAATTTCAAAGGTCAAACAAAATTAAAAATGTCTCAGTATTCAGAATGAGATAACAGCTCTGTTGTAAAATATATTTATTGATTGAAAAGAATTTTAATTGCATGCGCATCAGCTGGTAAAAGTGTGCTGTCTTTCCTTACTCTGCTATACCATTTTTGACGTTTCATATTTACAAATGATGCTTTTGAGTGAATAAAAAAAAATATATATATATTTAGATTTGGTAAGTACATTATTGAGATGAAAAAAAAAGATGATAAAAATAATCCAATGACAAAGAGCTTGTTTTGCTTATTATCCACAGATCAAACAATCTTCGTTCAAGGTGCTGCAGCAACTCCTTCAGAACTGCTCAGAGGCCTTACCGAAGTTGGTATAAAAAAAGATGTACGTAATGTACGATTATGCCACATGCATCTTGAAGGACCTGCTCCATTTGCCAAAAAAGAAAACGCAAGTAAGCACGTTTTTTTTCAACATCTGTCTTCCATTTAAAAAAAAAATTAATTCTGCAACTACACAAAATACACGTTCAAATTTAATTGTGTATAATTAATTCACTGTAATTTAAATAATATATTACTTCATCATAATAAGCATATGAATATAAACATGTTTTTTTATGTATTATTTATTTACTAATAATTATTGTATTTAAAAAATTCAGAGCATTTTACGTCCATCAGCTTTTTCATTGGTGGTAACGTGAGGCCGGCTGTGAATGATGGTACCGCGGACTGTATTCCAATATTTCTCAGTCAGATACCGAAGATCTTCGATCACGGTTATATGAAACCTGATATTGCTCTCATCCAGGTAACACCACCCGACAGCAAAGGATTTTGTTCTCTGGGAACGAGTGTCGATTGTGTCAGATCAGCGCTCATCAAGTCTAAAAAAATAGTCGGTGAGCAGGGATATGAATTTTTCATATTTTCTTTTTCTTTTTTTTTTTCGTCGCCGTTTTCGTCATAAATAATAATGAATTTGCATCTAAATGAGTTTCATATTAATGATTTTCGCAGCTCTTGTAAACGAACATTTGCCAAGAACTTTCGGTGACGCGATAGTGCACAAAAGCCATTTAGATTTTGCTACGGAATTTCACAAGCCATTGCCGAGCCATCCGATAAAACCACCATCGGAGAATGAGCAGAAAATAGGAAAGAATATTGCAGAAAATTTGGTATCCGACGGTGCGACTCTGCAACTCGGAATCGGCAGTATACCCGACGCTGTATTGGCACTTCTCAAGTCTCACAAAAATCTTGGTATTCACAGTGAGATGTTTAGCGATGGAGTTGTTGAACTCGTTAACAGAGGATGTATAACAAATAACATGAAGACGATGCATCGCGGAAGGATTGTTGGTTCCTTCTGCGTTGGTACACAAAAACTTTACGATTTTATGCACGATAATCCATTCATAGGTTCGTATTATTAATGACTGTTGCAAAAACAGTTTAGTTTTTTTTCTTCCTTCTCTCTCTCTCTCTCTCTCTCTCTCTCTCTCTCTCTCTCTCCCACCCCTCTGCTTCTTTTTATTATTTATTTCGTTACTTGTTTGTTTTATAGAAATGTTAGTAGTCGATTATGTCAACGACCCTCGAATAATAGCGAAACAGCCGAAAATGACGTGCATCAACTCTTGCATCGAAGTTGACCTTACGGGTCAGGTGTGTTCAGACAGCATTGGGACGAGAATGTATTCAGGATTCGGAGGTCAAGTAGATTTTCTCACTGGCGCTGCATTTAGCGAGGATGGACTAGGAAAACCAATAATTGCCCTTAATTCGACGACTGCCGACGGGAAACACAGCAAGATCGTGCCTCTCGTGAAACATGGTTCATTTATTGATTATAGAAAATGTGTCTGATTAGTGGCCCTCGTGATAAATAAATGACTAATTATTAATCGTTATCCCGAATGCAGGAGCTGGTGTTGTTACGAGCAGAGCCCTGGTTAATTACGTAGTAACGGAAAACGGTATTGCCAGTCTATTTGGAAAAACGTTGAAACAACGGGCGTACGCTCTTATTCAAGTTGCCCATCCAAATCACAGAGAGGCTCTGGAGAAAGCTGCCTTCGAACGCCTCAAAGGAATGCCTCAGCCTTGAGCCAAAACTATCAATTATTTATCATCAAACAAATTCTTTATATAAAAATTTTATTTCCACGGTTACAATCGAGTATACCCATATTAATAGACGCGATTCTCGCTTATTCTCTCAAAATAACTAAACTCATTTACCAATGTATAAATAAGGAAATCGCGTAGTGGCCGAGTTTCAAAAATACTCGAGTATTTTCTTAGAAATTTTACTATTAAAAATTTGGTATTTATTATGGTTAAAATGGACTAATTTACGTTGCAAGTGATCGAGTGACTGAGAAAATAAGTATGATGAAACACGTGTACAAAAAGTAATTTTATTCCAACAAAACGTGCATTTCAATCATGCACATTAAAAAACAGTAAATAAAAAATATTCTAAACATAAATAATAATTTCATATTTGGCCATCATCAACAGATTGACTGTTCTTTTTTTTTCTTTCTTTTTTGCTCATTGGTCCACTCTTTGCCTTTGGAAACAGAGTTTTCGTAGAAAGGTACA